>VXAB01005917.1:35043-45546 GCA_013399175.1 Odontophorus gujanensis | reverse complement strand
GGAAATAATTTGGTGAGATGGGAAGAAGATAGCTGCAAGTCTCCTCAGATAATGGATTGAGAAAAGTACTGCTCGTGAAGCCTTTCCCTAGCCTATGCTGTCCTGGCTTCTCTGACCTAGAGTCACCTCCTTGTCCCCAGTCCCCACCCACCTCACTCCAGGGCAGCATGATGCAAGTGAAACTGGAAGTCATGTGAAAATGAACCTCTTTGCTATTTCTGATATATATGGTTTTTTTCTTTTTCTTTTATTTTCTTTTATTTATTTATTTATTTTTTAAGGAAAAAGATTCAATTATGTTGCTAGTAGAATATAGTTTACTGTATAGTTTCTGATCAGATAAAGTTATTTATAACTGAAAAGGTAAAATATTTGAAAAAAGAAACTAACACAAAGCACATTAACCCTTAACTAATACTGTGAAATTTTCTGAGCCTGAGATTTGTCCAAAGGGATAAGCTTTTTTACGTGATCACCCAAGGGACAGGATTAAGCTCATCTATCTTTGTCATGGATTACTGATAGACAAAATCACATTCAACTGGATTGTGAACCAAGCAGCCTTGATTTGAAAAGACTCACTTGTTGATTTTCACAGTACATCTTCAATTAAATGTTACCCAAAAGCTAAATCATCATTTAGGAGGATAACCACTGTACTGTGTTATAGCTAACCACTGAAAGGACTCCTCGATAAATTTAGCAGAACTCCGTAGCATCACGGTGCTGTCGAGGAGAACACTCTTGTGATAATATTGGATCACTGTCAGGGGAGGCAGAACAGCACGGGGAATTTTAAATTTTTTTGCCTTATCAAAGCCTGAGCTTTGTGGAAAGAAGAAATGATGGTTAGCAGACTGTGGCTTTGCAGAGAGACTTTGCCAGCTGGTCTGCACCAGAGAACGTGCTTGTTCATCTTCCCAGGAAAACATGTGGAACAGATAAGATGTTTGTTTTGGTTTGTGGTACTTGTTGCAGATACTACAAAGCCTTGCAGTATGTGCTTCTTGCTGTATCTCATGTGCAACAGATTGGAAAAGATTTTAATGATGTGTTTTGAAGGACAGATAGTCTGAATTTTAAGAAAGTCATATTCTTCCTTGGTTCCAATTGCAAGTCCTGTTTTAATCTATGCGTATTATTTAGAGCATGAGGCATATTTCTGGGAGGCTTCCTGGATCTTTCTTTCTGTTTTGTAAATAATCTAAATCTGTAAGATTAATTTTTTATCATTTGCTTGCAGTCCTTCATTCCTAGAGGGAAAATGTGGTTTGCAAATGTTGCAAGCATGTGTAGAAGAAAGTCAGATTTGAGCAAAAGGGTATGTTCTTATAATTTAGAATATATAAATCCTCTGTGCCTGCTTCTTTTGACCACACCATTTCTCTTCCTGTTGGTAAGGCTTGAGAAAGTAATCTTGAAAAGAAGGCAGGCCAGTATTTTTTTGAAGCATACGCTGGATTAGATATGTGGCACTGTCCTGATGGAAGACACTAAACACGTGTTTCTGCACAGAGCGGAGTCTGCCATCCCATGTGAGGGCTGCCAGCAGGCGACTATGGGTCTGCAGTGCCCGCCAGAGGCCTGCCCGCCTTGCCATGCCCCCCTTGAGGCCTTGCTGCATCTAAAATGGATGCCTGCCGCCTCTGGCTGAGTGCCTGCATGCACACACACTTGTAAGGGAAATTAGCCACGCGTAAGGCTTTTAATTTCATGTAGTGCACAGAATTGGAGGAATTTAAAGGGTGATTGGAATTTGACATTTCTGCCTCTTTATTCTGAAAGATACTTTGATTAAAGTGCTGGAAGGCTCGGCTAATGGAGGCGTTGCTGCTATTTCAGATATACTGGGTATGTGATTTGAAGGCAAGCCAAATCACAATGAGATGGAATAATGATGTCCTTGGTTTATTTTTTTCCTTGGCACATTCAGGTTTTGATTGGGTTCTGAGCAAAGCAACAGTTTTTTTTCTCCCAGAAAGCTGTGCCGGTCCTTGGGGTCTTGCAGCCTGTTATCAAAGCACAGGCCTTTTCTTGTGAAGGTCATGGGTTGCAGTCACAGAAGAGGAGGAGAAAAACTAAAGGCATGAGGAGAGAAAAAATGAAATATTTGCTTGCTGGACCTAATCAGATATAAACCTCTTAGATTTCTCTAATAAACATTCCTGCAGCAGCAAGACACCAACCCAGTAGCTGATGGCATATGCTTCAAAAGACCTATGGAAAACTCTAGGGTTTCTGTCCATTTGTCCTACATCCAACTGCATTCCAACTCTTGCAATGTGCCTGTATTTCAGTAGTTCATCTTTTTCTCTCTTTTTACTTTTGCGTGATCCTTATAAAAGACTATTTGTGAATTATTTTTTCTCTGAACAAAACTCACAGCTTCTCAGCTGTTGCTGAGTTGTTGGAAAAATAATTATTATTTTTCTAATTCCATTCCTGTTTTTTCTCAAAGATTGATAACATAGAGTTAGGCTTTTTTGAGGAGTTAGAGAGCATCTTATAAAGTGTCTGGATGATGGACACTGTAAATAAGCTGACAGGATCTGTGAGATATTCTGTCATAAATGAGTTATGCTGAAGTTAGGAACAACTGAGAAGTGTGACCATCTCCTCAATATGGGAGAAAATAGTGCAAGATGTACAACTATTATGTCTGCAGCATTCTGGGTTTACAAAGTCTGAGCCAGCTCCCCAGACTTTCCAGGCCATCTTACCTAAACCAAAACTGATCAGTTCATAAGGAAAACATGAGGATGTCTGTTCAGGGTGGGAATCAAGAAGGAAGGCAGCACTCCTTGCTACAGTGATCACAGTGAGATGATCTCAGGGGGCAGTGATTCTGCCCAGCTTGAAATGGGCTCCTTAAGTCTTCCCTACTTAAAAAATTAGAAGAAATTCAGAAGGTTCCAACACATTAGGAACTGATTATGAATTTGTCTTACAAATTTAAATGAACCCTATGTAAACTTTGTGTTGTGACAATTGTTAGTAGCCCAAAAGGAATTAATATTTTGCCCTGTGCTTCAAGAAAACAGCAGTATTTTTTTTATTCATTTGATGTGATTTTCTGTCAACCTCCTATCATGTGATATAGCATGTTTAAGGTTTATTCCCTGCGCTGCTCTTCAAAATCCTGCAAATTATGCTGAAAGTAGAAATCAGTATATTTTTACAACAAATTCTAAAGCCACCATTTATAAATGCTTGGTAGACTGATGGTTACTCACTCTCAAAAAATGTAGAAGATCCAGATTAAAGTGTTTGCTCTGCTTACATTCTGTTTACAGAGGAGAAAGCTTCAGTTGCATTGGATGTTGGGTGGAAACCAAAGGTGAAGCCAAGTTACTTTTCACAAAAAGGGATTCTTGTTTTCTCGCCAACATGCGAACAATTCCTTTTATAGTAGCCTGTAAAGGACAAGCGTGTTATAGAGTTGATTCTGTCTCTTCTGTTGTTCCTAATTATTAAAAAGCTCCAACAGAGTATAAAGGGAAACATAATACTGTGAAATAAACAAGGAATTAAACAAGCAGTTATCTCACAGTAGAATGTAGAACGCTGTATGGGAAGAAAAGTTTTTTTAATATAGGAAATCATAATGAATCTGAATTTTAAATATTTTTCTTTGTTTAAAATTTTGTGATATCTGCAACCTTGCAACTGAACGATGCAGGGTGGCTCTGTGATACTGATATACTTTTAAAAACTGTTGCTTGAATCAGTACCTTCATCTTTCTATAGAGCATTGAATTTGTACCTCATATCAGCTTACTCTGTTTGGAGTAAAAGATATCCCCAGTGAAATGGCATTTCTTACCTGAGTGACAAAAACTTTAGAGATTGTAAGTTGGGCCACATTTTTGCTTTGGAAAAACAAATGAGACTGATAGTCTCTCTTTATGTCCTGTCAGAAAGACAAGTATGTTCAGAATAAATCCCCAAATCCTTCTATTTTTAGTACAATGACTACCTTAAAATGTTTTTTCAACTGTTAGAGCTAGAAACTGTAACTGGAAATACATTATGCTTTGAAATGAACTGAATGTTCACTGTTCTGTAAGGAGAAACTGGTCTTCTTAGGGAAGAGCTGATGAATTATGGATCACAAATTCTTTCTACTGATATTGTTTTCAGCTCTCTTTATTTCTTCCTTAGACTTTCCTTTTTCTCTGGGATGTGTATTTTTTCCTTTACAGCTTTTGTTTCTTTAAATAAATATTTTCCTCCTCTAAGGAGATTTGCTAGTTTTTGCATATTATCTTAAGCTGACTTAACAGTCATTTTGCCAAGTCTTCCCATCTGCTGCTACTGCTGAATTGATTCATTTTTCTTATGACATGTTTTAGACAAATGTGAAAAAGAGTTTATTTGACCAGTGATTCTCTGTTTAACTGAAGAAAGACCATAATTTGAACACTGTGGCCTGACATATTTTTCCCTAAATTTACTTGTTGTAGACACAAAGGTTCTTTGACTCTTGCTTGGGAAATTCTCATCTAGAATATAGATATCCTGGCCATAAATAGTAGCCAAGGGATTCAGTTTCTCCTGGTGCAATAAGTCAGTCTTTGGACATTTTTTCACCGATGAGAAGCTCCTAGGAGTTGTTACAGCTGTCTTGGAATGCCTCCAGAAACTATTCTTTAGCCTATATACTGATGAAATTTCACAGAGTCACAGCCCAACTGAGGCTGGAAGGCCCCTCTGGATATCATCTAGTCCAAATTCCCTGCTCACAGTAGGGTCAGTGAGGGCAGGTTGCTCAGAGCTGTCAACTCAGGTTTTAAATATCTGAGGATGTAGACTCCATAATCTCTCCAGACTGTGTATTCCAGGGAATGATTACGCTCACAGGAATGTTTTGGTATTTTTTTGTGTCTAAATAGAATGTTCGTGTTTCAATTTATGCCAATTTATCATTCTGTCAGTGGCACCAAGGAGAATAGTTTGACTCCATCTTTTCCACTCTTTCCAATCTGGTAAGATCCCCCTGAGCCTTCTCTTCTTCAGGCTGAGCATTCTCAGCTCCTCATAGGGGAGATGCTTCAGCCCATTAATCCTCAAAATGATCCTTCACTCAGTGCCTTCTAGTATGCCCACATCTCTCTTGCACTGTGCAGCCCAGCCCTTCTCAGCACAGAAAGCATCTCACCAGAGCTGAATCAGAAAATTGTAGGATCTATTTCTACATAACAGCTTTTTATAAGAGAGAGGGTATTTTTGAGCCAAAAAGGAAATATACTGCTTCCGGGATTCCTGAAGTTGATTCTACTTCTTTCAAAGTTATATTCTGTTTCAATTTTACAGCAAATGGATTTGCCTAATCTCTATTTTTATTTTATTTTATAGTAATCCTTTGTATTCTAATTTGCATCCTCTGAAGGCTGTTACTTGGTCTACAGCTATATCCATGGCTACAGCCATTCATGAGAAATTGCTTTCAGAAATCCTGTATGTAAATCCTGTATGTCTTTCTCATACAGAAGCAGCACAAAACTCTGGGATAACAGCCTGAGGCATTTTCCTAATAAACACCAGAGATTATGTTATGTTTGTTTGCTTATAATGATGTATTTCTATAGTAAAAATTTCTATATTTTTCGTTGGTGTTGTTTTGTTTGGAGAATGCATTCCCAGGGAGTTGCTGTACCTGATTTCAGGATACACTAACAGTTTTTATTGTACTTCATATTTTATACTATCTAGAGCATACAGTTTCAAATAAAAATGAATGTTTGCTGTGTAGATATGTAACATAGTCAATGTATCTATAAGCATTAATTAATATTAATTGTTGATATGCTGTGCAAAATCCTGAGGTCAGAAAGGGATTCCAAATTTGTAATCATCATAACCAAAACTTGGTGTGTTTCAGTAGACGAATACTGAAGTTAGGTTGGCAGGAGACAGCAAGAACATATTTCCTAGATGAAGAGTGAAGTTGTCATTGTTGTGGCTTGGTCTGAACTCACAGCTGGAAACAATCAATTATATTTCTGGAAAGAGAGTCCTAGAGATGAATTTATGAAGCTTCAAGCACTCTGTATGATGGTGGTCACAGTTACTAGCTGTTGAGGCAATTGCCAAAAGATTTAGTTTTTCTGAAGGGTATCACTGGAGTCCTGGTAACATGATAGGTAAGGAAATAGTATGAAGGTATTATAATAATTACAGCATTAACACAGTTAAAAATGCATGTATTGTGGAAAGTCTTTCAAAATTGATGTTTATGAGGAAGAAAAAAGGCAAAAAACATTACTTTGGTTTATGTCATTATATAGCTATGATTCAAATAAATTCATAATCTAACAGTAAAATAATCTATGTGGAATGAATGATTCAATCATTGTAATTAATATTGATATAACAATTGAAAGTACTATTTGTGTGAAATTGTATGCACACTTCAATTAAGCTGTGATAGAAATGCAATTTAAAATGTTACTGCAGACTAAGTGTAACACTCAAGCCTGACTTCATGCAGAGAAACCTTTTTATGGGACCTTAACTATTAACAATATAATTATCATTTTTAACAGACAAAAGTGTCAGTGCTGTTGCATGGTCAGAATTGCACCAGAAAATCAATGAATCTCTTGTTTTAGAGGCTAATAGTTAGCACCCCTAGATGTACAAAATAATTAAAGAACTTGTTTTGATGATGGAAATATTATGATAAACAGTGGATGCCTTTCAAAGATGAGAGCTGTTGGAGACTGATGGAAAAGCAGAAACTAGAAGACTGTATAAAATCACATGGGGATTTGTGGGGAAGCAGCGGGGCAGCAACAAGCCAGAAGGAGGACAGATAGGGCTGGCGGAAGGAGTTGAGACATGGGAAGGAGAGGGCAGACGTGGAACTGTACCAATGTAATGCATGTTTACAAGGAACTTGCATGAGAATAGAAGATGCAGGAGACACTTAAGAATAACAACTAGGATTAGCCACTATGGGAGGTTATTTTTTCTTAATTTCTCATCTGCATCTTTTTCTGTGTGTCTTCTCATCTGGCTGGCAGGTAGGTTTCAAATATGTTGCTGTGATGGAGTTAGAACTTCCACAAAATGAGTGAGGTGATAAGGATGATCAAACACATTTCTAACTCAGAGGACTTTCCAGTTTTTCCCTTCCCACCATGACAGGCCTGTTTTATGGCCACTTCAGTCAGTCTGTGTGTAGTCCAAATCATCTTGTTCTCTGTCTAGAATAAACCATAACATTTGTTTGATGTAATATGGTATAAATTATGAATTACACCTAAGCTGTGGTGGATCTAACTCATCACAACCTAAATTTCTGCTTAGGATTTGATGCTAATTGGGACATCTGCATTATATGTCTTTTCCTCTCACCCAGTTTATGGATAGGCATACCTTGGTATGAGCTTGCTTTTTCTTGTTAAAAGTCAGAGAAGGGACTGCCGTAGACACTAGTACCCAGGAGGAGTCCCTGGGAGGACCCTGTGCTTTTCCAGACAAGTAATCACTGTGCTGACATTGTCTCTGGGCCCACCACATCCATGTGGGCTGGGACAAATCTGTCTGGAGGACAAATTATGCACTGGAGGCTGCAGGCCATGGAGGGAATGCTGCCGTGCCAATCTGGGGCAAGGTCTCAGCCTCACAGACCCACACACTCCTGAAACAGATGTGTTCATTAGGACTTTGACTCAGGGAAGAAAGGAATGCTGCATTTTCACAGAGACTCTGTAGCAGTGCTTCCAGTGCTGGTTGTATTAATCATTGTTTGGACAACAGTGCCCTTGCCAAACTACGTGACTCTGGGTCTCTCTCACTAATGTATTGTCATGGTTCTCCCATTGCCCCTTTCCTCTCACATCCCCAGAAAAGTTAGATTTAGTTTTTACCTAGTTTGGATAAAAGAAGTTTGGGAGCCTTTTACTACTTAGCACAAAAAGCTAGGAAAGTTGAAAGGAAACTGCCTTTCTCACCAGGTGAAGAGACTACTGACAAATGTCCGGGTCAGACTCTTTCTTCACTCCCTTTATTGTCAGTAACTTGAGATTTTTGAAGTAGTAGTATGGATGGCTGTGACCACTGATACTGAATTATTCTGTTCCTTTTTTTAGAGAGCTCCTCATTACTGCTAAGAACTGTCCCAGCATTTACACTACCAGACTTGACCCCAGAATTATCAGAGAGATAAACTAATCCCTTCTCACTGTTTGAACTGATCTTACTCCCTTGGTGCTATAAGAAGCTAGAAGCACAGCAAAACAAAACAAAAAGCTATCCTCTCTGATTCTGTAATCATCAAGCAACAAGCAGGAGTTACTGTGGATTTTATTTCCATGGTATAGATAATATTGCCTCTTGATCTGAGAAAAGGCATTTTTCACCTATGGTACTTCGTTGTTTATCTCCAAGGAACACAAGTCTCACACTCTATGGTGAGTCTTCTTTGAGACAAGAAAAATAAGTACTCCCTTAACATGGTAGGAAAGTCTGACTGTTTCCTCATCTTCTCCAAAATGAAGTTTGCAGACATTCCAGTGTCTTCAACTGTGAAACATTTTTGTTTTCTAGAAAAGCTCTCATCCCCAAATCATTTCTTTCAACTGACCATATACATACTTTTATATTTAATTCCCTCTTGATCCCTGTAATCTCCTCTCTTTCTTCCTTAGGGATCCTCAATTTATCTTGCTGTGTGTTGGCTCTTTCTTATTGCTAGATACTTGAATACTGAGGAAAGAGATGACAGAGAAAAATGTAGTTTTCTCTTGGGAACTGAATTCAAATCCTTCAACTGGAATAGTAATAATAAAAAAAAGTCTTAATGGTCTTAGAAGAAAAACAATGCTTGCGTTTTCCTGTTTGTTGTAACATCCTGTAGTGTGTTTTTCTAGGGAAGGTTAGTACTGAATTTCATAAATTTCATGTTTGATATATACTGCATTTGGTGTTACAATACTATGAAATATTAATAAATGTATAAATCTTTTCCCTTGGCATTTACTGTGAAACTTGACTGACTGCAGCTTCTCTGATTTGCTAATTCATATGTCTAAGTCAAGTACAACAATGCTGTGTTCAAAGATTCTTTTTGATAATAACTTGACTTCAGTCACACTGTGAAGAATGTCTGTGATGATTTTCTCTTCTTCTCATCTTGCTGCTTGCATTCAGGGTGACCTAACTGCTGGCTAGAAGTTAGTATTATTTGTCTCCAATTAAGTTCTTGTGTCTCTGTGCTGCAGTTTCTTTAAACTCACAGGAACCCGCCAGCCTCCTGTTGAAAAAATGTTATGGAAATATCCCAGTTCTCCCTTAGAAAATAATTTTGCTGTTCAAAGATTGCTGTGCTTGGTATGTATACAGGAGGACAAGTTTAGTTTCTCCACAGTGGTAATTAGTTACAGTTCAAAATATCGAAACATCATCCAGTAAGGGTTCTTGGTATTTTCAACACCTTGGCAAGAGATTGAGTCCTTTCTAGAAGAATTCCAGGCTTTGCTGCTTTGAGGAATTAGCTTTTGGAGTCAGGAAATTAGATGCACTTGCTCGGTATGGATTCACCCTTTTTCCATCAACACAGATACAAGTATTTTGATCAAAATTGAGAAATTGTTTCAAGAGCTATTTCACAAATGTGTGGTCATCATTATTGCTTAAATGTACAACATAATTCAGTTTTTGTACTTAAAACATTGCACTCATGGTTTCCCTGACTGTTGTTTGAATTCGTTTCAGACATTATTTTAGAGAATTCAGGTAATTCTGCACAGCTTTAATATATTATATTTACATGGCATTTATCTATATCTGTATAAGTGTTTGCTTTATGAGAGAAATGCTGAATAACATTATGTTTTCATCCTTTTATTTGCTACTGTGTACATACATAATTTCAAAGTGAGAATAATCTAAAATCCCATCATTACAAAAAATGTAGGAACTGTACATATTGTAAAACTGCACTCACCCTAGTGGTGAAAGTGCAAATATTAATGTGCCAATTAGCTATGAAAAGGCTAAGGAGGGGGAGGGAGGGGATCTAATTGCTGTCTTAAGCTGCCCTAATAGGTAGTTATGGAGAAAAGGAAGAAAAATTATTCTCAGGAGTATACAAGGAAATTATGAAACGTTTCCAAAAATAAAAATTTTGATGATACAATAAACAAACAAACAAACAAACAAATAAATATTTTCTGAGGATCACCAGCTGAGCACTTGAGTAGATTGCCCAGAGGGACTGTGGAATTGCTTCTTTTGGTTGTGTTTGGAGCTTACCTGGATACGGCCCTGTACTGCTAGATCTGATTGATGAGTGACCTGCTTTGAGCACAGCATTGAACTAGATGGTACCCTGCAACACATATTACTGTGTAATTCTATGTTTGCTTTATGAAGAATGACCTGAGCATTTTTAACTCGCATTAGAAATATAGTTCTAAATTATTTTGAATGAAACCACTGGAAATATGGGTAGTCTTCTGTAAATTATCAGTTGCATGAAAAATCTATTTTGGAAAA
>VXAB01005917.1:10533-35008 GCA_013399175.1 Odontophorus gujanensis | reverse complement strand
TTTTTTTTTTTTTTTTTTTTTTTTTTTTTTTTTCCCTCAGCCTCAAGTTTTTCTTTGCTTGTTTGGTTGGTTGGATGCTTTTGCATTTTCTTTATTCCTCTAGGACTGATCTACTGATCCTATTTTGTGCTTAACTATATTTCAGTGAGTTTCTGTGCTAGCTGAGTTTTTTTGACATAAAGGTTCTAGATTGTAGTTTCTGCAATCTTTAGAACTACTTCTCAAAGTCATATATAAATAACGCATATTCTAGCGTAAAAATTCTTTCTGTACTTAGTAATACAATCAGGAATGAGCCTTGACATGTTTAGATTCATGTTACCTAATGGAACTTAAAGCAGAAAGGCTCTTTTTTTGTTGTTGCATGACGGTTGTGCCCTAAGCTCTGCATAGCTGTTTCGCTCAATCTGTGGGCCTGATGCAGCCCTTCCAATAGTTTCTGCTGCGCAGAAGTAAGACAGATTTGACCTGGCTTAACTGGAGCACAGACTCCTAATGAGCCAGATGGATGAACATTCCTGTTTGGCGGAGATGATAGTTACAATACTTGCTACAAATATGTCAGCAGTTGCCTTGTTTTTTTCCTAGAGGAAATAAATGATTTATATCTTTTTCTAGAGTGGTTGAGTAATAACTGCTGTGAAACATTTCCTTTGTGGAAACCTCATTTTATGTCATTATGAATTTTCCAGAGAGTGTCCAAAGTAGGAACTGGGAATGAGATTGCCTCTGTGACCCTGGCAGGGAAGAACACCTGCCATCTTGCCCTGAGATGGGTAAAAAGTGAGAGCGTTGTCATTCCACTTCAATTTAAAATAGGTGGTCTCCAGAAATGCTGATTTAATTATAACTTTGTTCAAGGAGGGAAAAAGATTCTTCTGTCATGCTGTTTTGGTATTAATAGAACAGAACCTGTCTCCCTTTTACCTTTAAACTTTCGTTTTCTCTTAAATTTATTTTGTGCATTAGATGTTGTCTTTGCTGAAGCTGATAGGTATTATATCTCTAACTTGAATTTGCTGATCAAATCCTTTGCCCATGAGCAAATTCCATTCAGGAAGATGGAATCCCTTTGAAAAAAGGGTGCAGGCAGACTTGTCAGGGGTGCATGGGGATTTTTAGTTAATTCTCATGCCTTGTGTTGAAAGTGGGTATAGGTCGGAAAAACTACTCGGAGTTATGCATCAGGAAATAAATTGTAGAATGCAAAACTGAAGGTCCCTACTGCTCAAGTGTAGAAAACCTTTGTGTGTGGATGTGCCTGTTCTTCAGGCTGCTTTGTCCTGGTAGCAAAGGAGTGTAGCCGTCCCTGGTTGGCCAGTGCTGTGAAACACTATCTGGGTGCTGTGTCATAGACACAATGTCGACATGTTGCGTGCAGCTTAAATAGATGACATTCTCAGTGCAGATCTTTTATCACCTCCCCTTCTGCCATCTCATTCAACTTCAGAGAGCTTTCCCATGGGCTGGAAGTGCTTTCACAAAGCATGTAAGGATGGGGCATCCTCTGTGTGCGTATCAGCTGCCCTCACCCAGCTCTGCTGTGTGTTTGTGCTTATGCCAGCTTCTGCCTTCCAAGATGAACAGGGGAGCATTTATGAAATAGGCTTACAATCATTTCAAATAGCTACAGATACATATAAAAGCAGGGAAATATGTTTGAAAGCCTGTGTGATGGGGGGGGGGGATAACTTGCAAAGAGATTGGGTTCTCCTACTTCAATACTAAAAGGGAACAAGTCTGTTCCCCAGTGTAAAAATTCCTGCAAATTCATGGCAAACTGTGAACAATACATAAAGACCACGTAACTTAATAGCTGCTCTTCTAAATTCCGTTTTGACCTTTCTGCTATAAAAGACAATTCCTTAGAGTATCCAAAGGTACAGTTCATCACTCTTTGGCTTAGTGTTACAGAGCAGTATAGTAAGTAATAGACCTTATTACTGTTACTTTTTTCTCTTTGCAAAACCATTATGCACCTCTTTGACCTTTACAATAAAAAGTGCCAATACGATTCAGCAAATGTTTCCAGTATTAATTTCTGTTATACAGAATTACAAATAAGTGAATGTTAATCTATATGGACTATATAAAGCCTATTTTATTTCTTTTTAATTTACTCATGCTTTGACAGGTTTTTCTCAGCTCCCCTTCACCCTATATCCTCTCTTGTTCTTAGTCCTTTTCTAAATGTTTCCTCTAATTGCATCCTAACAGACTTGAACAGAATTTCCTGTACACCGCGGGATTATGTGACAAAAAGCCCTGTAAATTACCATTAAGTCAACCATGTAAAATTGATAATATATTTTCAGTTTCCTACAGTCCTGGGCAGCCTGTTAATCCATTCCTTCCACTTACAAACTTAATACCTCAAGGTGTTTTTGTTTGCTCTTTTTTCCCCTGCTTAAGCCTGTTTGTTTAAACAAGATCCTATTGCTAAGCAGTGTGTATATGAAAAGAAAAGCATTACTAAATTATGAAAGGAAGATTCATGGAGTTCTTGATTGTTAGGGGAAACAAAACAATTTGCCCTTCAGAATGTGACCTTCTCCGAGATTAAATGTGTTATTGCTAAACTATAGGAATTGGGGAAAAAAAAAGTCTCCATATTTCTATATTCTTGCACACAGATTGTATTTCTGCTTGTGGGTGGTTACCTGTGAGGACACAGAGATGGGTTTTAAATGTGGGAGGAGGGTATATGTTGCTGTTATAATGTCCTTTGCTTTTGTGATTTCATTTTTCCTGAAGGCAAGGAGGGGGTGAATTTTGTGAGATTTTGAGATAAAAAACAGTGTTTCATGGGTGCTTTTTTATTATTAATGATTTATTATTATTATTATTTTGTTCAGCTGAATTATTGAATATATGCAATTAGAATTGCAGCCACATGAGTAGTGGTTTTTCAGTTAGCTTTTGCCCTGACACAAAGTCTTTGCACTCATTCACTTTGTGAAATTTCCTCTGCTGATGTAAGTGGACATTATTTACTGACTTTAATTGAGGATCTGGACCAGGGTTTGATCTCTTTTTAGAACTTGTCCAACTTCTCCCTTTATGGCCAACAATGCAGTACCAGATTTCTTCTAGCTGAATACATGTACTATATATAAAAAGTAACTAATGACCTTTAAATAGTTACCATAGGCAATTTTTAGCTTGTTATAATAGTTTCAAGCTATTTGGATGTCCTGGCTTTGCTGCAGTGTGAAGCACATTAACATTCCTGAGCCCAAAGGGACATTTACTATGAATTGCAACAGTATTTTCCTCTGTGGTGTCTTTCCAGTTTTTCATGTAGTAGACTTCTTATCTGTGGGAATATACAGTGCGCTGTATTAAAATCTGCTATTGTGGGCAGTCTACCAGAAAAGAGATTTCAGTCAACAACTACCTCCCATGCCACCCCTACCCCGAGCAACCCCTCAGCCCTTCATGTGAAGAAAGCACACTCCCTGGAATTTAGAGACTGCCCGTTATTGACTAGTGACATGCATTGCAAATGATAATAGTTGCACTAAATTTCAACATGTACACAGTCTACATCTAAATACAAAGCAGAGGATGCAGGCTAAGATTTGGAAGAATGCGGAAAGCCTATTTTCTGACATAATAGTGTTGAAGAGTGCTTCGTAGAGAATGTATCTTCATGCTGGGAAATCATTTTTTGTACAAATAAAAAGCTGTGAAGCTGTCATTGGAATGACGGTTTTGTTAAGCGGTAGTCCTCAAAATCAGAGGATAGAAATTGAGCATGACAGTATATAGACTCCACGCGTACACATTTTGTTGAGCCTGTGGAATGACAGAGCAGCAAATATGTTACTTGCTTGCAGTTTTTACTATATTTTAATTTTCCAAATGTGTTACATGTGTTAACTATAGAATACAGTAAAAATGAAAAGATCTTGAATAAGAAAGGAAGAAATAGCTACTTTCATCAAAGTACCAAATAAATAATCTAAAATTCAAATGGAGATAAACGTGTTATAAGAACTGCTTCAGTTTATTGAGAAAAAAAGTATCAACAGGTCAAGTTGCTGCATGTTGGGGGATGATAGCGTGCTGCCATTCTGATAGTACCGTTGTTTTCCATGTACTTGGCACTATGTACTGCTGTGGTGACTGTATTTTTTTCTTGATATTTCCATTTATTTTCAGGCAGTATGTTGTGAAATGGCTGTAAACTATACCATGACTTAATTAATTTATGAATCAGAAAGTCTTTTACTGTATTTTTTTCCCAGCATGCTGACAGTCCTATGTGAGGGTGAAGCCACTCATACTGTTCCTTAGAGCGTATGTGCTGCTCTTGGTCACAAGCATAGTCGAGTGCTTTGTGAATTGCTGTACTGGGGATGGCTCATGTCTCTCTTTACCCTGACCCTGAGATACACAGATTGACAGCAGCCTCATCTCTGAAACTGGAGAGGTGATGAGAGAGTAACCTGCTCATAGACATGATTTGAGCAAATGCATAAGCATTTGGGGGTTGGTATGAGCTTCCCAGAAAGGACCAAGTTTAAATTAGACCTGATTGCCAAGTCTTGTGAATTGAACTAAATTGTTACTGCTGTTTTGTGATGTGTAAAAATGGGCACAAGGCTCAGAAATAATTTCCTAGTCTCCTGTGACTACATGATAATCAGATTCCCTGCAAGTGAAAGATGAGGGCACTAAGAGTGTTGTTTCGGTTCAGATAATCAAGAAATTCCACGCAGTCCCTTTTTGTTGGTTCCCTAGTTGAAGGACTTCTCTCTTAAGAGCTTTCTGTGCTACAGTGAGGAGAACAAAGTAGAGTAATTCTTCCATATCCTTTTCTTGTTAAAAATGGTGAGTGGAGAAATAACCTTTTAAAAGTGCATTATTGAAGAAATGTGTTTTGTATGAACTTTTTTGTTGTTAATAAAAGAACTCTGTCCTGTAGGAGAAAAATTAAAACATGTCCATGACAGAAGTGCAGCACAATGCAAAATTACACAGAAATTATGTTTTGTGATACATCCTTAGCAATTAATAAACTGTTTTTTTAGTATCACAAGTAGGTTGCTCTTCTTCAGACAATTATTCAATAGAAATGTTAACATGAGCACAAGCTTTAAGAGGAGTGGATGAAGGAGCTGAGATTGTTTAGTCTGGAAAGAGGAGGCTCAGGGGAGACCTTACTGCTCACCACAACAACCTGAGAAGAGGTTGTGGTGAGGTGAGAATTGGCCTCTTCTCCCATAGTGATAAGACTAGTTGGAATGGCCTCAAGTTGTGCAAGGGAAGTTTCAGATTTGAAGTTAGGAAATATTTCTTTGAAAGAGTGGTCGTGCTGGAACAAACGGGCTGCCCAGGGAGATGCTGGAATCACCATCCCTGGAGATGTTCAAGAAACATTTAGATGTTATACTGAGGGACATGGTTGAGTGGGAAATATTGGTGATAGGTGGATGAATGGATTGGATGATCTTGTAGGTCTTTTCCAGTGCTGGTGATTCTGCGATTCTATGAGCTTGCACATTTGACATACGTGGGGGCTTTTGAAGAAAGCAGTGAACCTCAGGTTTATGGAAAAACACTGTAATTTATTTTTTGGTGGAAACAATGCAAAACTGATATCAAGAAAAGCTTGGATGTTTGCATTCAGACCTTTGTTTGCTTGAAGGTTTTTTGTTTTTTTTTTCATTTTTTACAAGAGAACACTTGTGTCAAATCCAAAGCCCACTTGGACAAATACTATGGCTCTGACAGTAGCTGGTTATGGAAACAGGGCGAAACAGTGGAGCAGGCTGAATTTATTGAGATACCTTTTATGTTCATCTTCCCAGTCTCCAAAAATGTAAAGATTCCCTCCTTTGGGGTTTTGTATATTTGTTTTTCTTGGAATAAAACTGTAAACCTCAGTGAACACCCTTCTTAAACTTGCTTGGAGTAGATCTCAAGCCAAATGCAATTATGTTTTCACATTATCTGTTTTAATACATAAAAAAGTGATGAAAATTCCCTAAGAATGTAATAGTTGCATTATACATAAAATTGGCTTGTACAGCAACACTGCAACAGTGGCATCAGGACCATAAAACTTAATAGTTTGGTCTATATTATTACAATTTGACCTTTAGTTTTAATAGATTAGATCAATATCTCAACGATTAATAATTTTTAGGTAAAAACCATTTAACTTTTTCACAAAGCAGTGTTTAGTTTGTTAGTAATATTTTTACTAAGGTTTCAACCTCTGCACCTTAGCTGAACTACTTTCTGTAGTGTATGAAAAAATAAACCACTTTATTTCTGCTGAAAATGTATTAATAACCTAATGCTTTAAATTAGAAAAGAAAAAAAATAGTTTTAAAAATCAGGCTGATTAATGTGACATTGGAAATCTGAAATAGCCCCAGAGTCACCAAGAGGCCATAGTAAATTAATGATCTCCATTGCTCTTCTTTCATTATACTCATGAAATTTGACCAATTTGAATATTTTATTCGGCATTACTGTATAGTTTGAAAACTGGCTGAAGAATAGGTAAAAAGGAAATAAAAAAATCTAATGAAAATTATCTTGATAACATTTTTGTAGAGAAGATTATTGTTGCTTTCTCTGCCAAAATCAGTAATGATTTACTCAGTATTGTTTTATAATTTTCTCTAAGGTATTTTCTATTTATAAATAATGGATAAGGCTGTAATCTTGATTTGTATGAATGACTTGTAGGGTACTATAGTTAGGATCTCCATACTGCTTGTAGGATAAAAGTAGCACTCCTTTAATTTAGGTCTATTATGAAAGATAATGTGTTTTCACTGGTCTGAGACTTGCCAGTCTCTGATATCGACCTGATAAATGATTTCTCTATATCCAAGATATAGTCTGCACTGTGGAAAAAATCCTGAATAAACATAGTCCAATGATGCATGGCATAATGTTTTCCAGATGTGGTTGCTCTGCTATACTGTTTTTCTTAGCTACAGATTCCAGTGGAAGACACAAGTACCAGTTGTCATATGTGAGGGAGGAGTAGAAGCACCATTAAGCAGAAATAAAAACAAACATTGAAAAACATGTATAGAAAAGAACAACTACGAGCTTTAGTTTGACAAGTGCAAAGATTATGTATTTCATGATGCAAATTCTGGATATTTCAAGCCTTAGAGGTTTTCAGTGGAAGGAGATCCATCACAACTGATGAATTATCTGAAATCTTAAAAAACAAACAAACATAACCCCAGAACGTACAAACAACACATCTGAATAGATCATCAAAAGCTGTTAGTTTTGTTTTGTTGTCCTCAGGGGTTCATACATAGTAAAATTTCACTGCACTTTGTAGGTCTGTGAGGTCTGGTTCATGTATGCTAAATTTTATGCATGACTGTAAAAAATAAGAAGGCATTGCTTGTCTGGATTTTCTTCCTTTGGTTGAAAAAAAAAAAAATAAAGGTTAGAGATAATAACAATTGGATGTCTGACATGTAGAAAAACATTCAGTAAAGCACGGAGAGTAAAAATCATCTCATTTTCTATATGGCTATCAACTTATTTGCTCAAAAATATTACAGATTTTAAAGTTTAAGGTGACAGAACTGGTTTTAATATGACTCAAGTAGACTACATGAAATGTGATTAGGTGTGGTGAAGAGCAATGGAAAAGGTTAGAAGGTTAATTTCTAGTGAAGGACTAAGACTTAATGTAGCAATAGTATTTATTGTCGAATAATTTTACAATGTTTTTACATGGGGAAAGGTACTGGGGAAAAGTGACAACAAGAATTTCTGGACAAAAGTCAAGCTAGAAAAAATTTAAAAGATGTGGTAATCTGGTATTGATGTTATTTAGGTGTTGAAAGATTCTTGAAGATTGATGCTCAATTCGTGGAGACTTTAATTTAAGGAGAATAAAAAACAAACAACCAGAAAACAACAAAATGTGAACAACAGAGAATAGTTGTGTTCTCTCAGGAAGACAAGGGGATCAGGAAATAGGTCTTTTCTATCTCTGTGTGCTGTCATTCCTTTCAGCCTCTTGCTGATAAGGAGAGCTTGACCAAATGGTGGTGCCAGTTGCATGAGCATAAGTCTATAACTTGAGGGTAAATGAGAACAGAACCTGGCTGCCATCCTCATCTCACTCTCCCTCTCTCACTCACAGTCAGCATCTATGACTTTTTTATTTATTTACTGTTGCCTTTTTTTCTTTGTCATCATCCCCTTTCCCTGTACCTTGCTTCAGTTTGCAAGATAGCATATTGATTCTTTTTCCTGTTATTGGCCTCCTGTGTTACACATCTATTTCCATTTTGATCTACTGTCCAACGATTGCTGAAAGTTAAATAAATATACCATCAAGGCAGAATAATATTTTAATCAGTCAAAATCCTCTGTCCTGTCTTATTCTGTGGTCATCTCTATGTACCTGTGTACCTTCCTTGTTCACAGAAATTTTTGACAGCTGTTCTTGATTGACAGTAATATCAAAATGCTGTGCCAGGGCTTAATCAGGACAGCCAGAGGAAATTTGTCATGCTGCCTTCATAGCTTTGACCTGTAGTAAGTAAGAGTGACTGGGAAGAAAAGATTTATTTCCTTCCCTGAGCATTTAATGTTATTATTTTTTGTCACTATTCTTTTGACTTCTTTTTCGTAACATTCCTCAGTTGCTCTTTTCAGTTTTTCCTTTCTTTTCCTAAACTAATTTTCCTTCTCTTCTGTGTGCACTGCTCTAGGAAATTTTTTCCTGCTCGTACCCATCTCATTTGCACCTTTATTTTCTCATTCTAAAATTTCCTTAGGCTATGGTTTTCTCTGACCACACATGCCCCCATAGCTGTGTCAGAAAAATGTTCTGTAATTTCACATACCATTACTTTATGATCCTGGTGTAGAAATGCAGTGCGAACTTCTGCTTTCTGTTAGTTTCTTCTCTTTCTGCAAGCCTGTTTCTGAATCATCCCTATCAAGCATCTTGATGTACTGAAGGGAGTAGGATTTAGGCAGGTGCTCCTTTGAGACCTTGACAGATACCTGGGGATCCCAGGCTCATACCCGTAGAAGTCACCCCAAATTAACCAAGTGCCAGAGGCAGGCCAGTACCTCTGCTCTTTGTGAAGTCAAAATCTCAACTCAATTCTCCCTGAAGGAAATGAATACTTAATTTTATACTTAAGCCATTCTTTTAGCTTTTTGTAAACAGGGTAAGAAATGAATGTAAGACCTTAAATACAATCGTTTTGCACACTAATTAGATCTGCAAAGTGACAAGAGATAGTACAATAGTTCCTTAGTCATTTGTGTAATACCCAAAGGTTCTACCCAAGCAATAAATTAAATTTATCTGTTAAATCAAAGTCTTTTTAAAAATTAAATGCAAAGGACATTTTTAGTAGCCTTTTTATTATCACAGAGATACTTTTATAGTGTTCTCTGAATGATTTCTTTTTCTTCAATGTCACTGAAACTTCGCTTGATTCAAACCAGATTTGGTAAAAGTGGATTCACTTTCAGGCTGACGTATTGCATAGTGAGATTTAACTTCAATATTATACCAGATAGTTACTTTTGATTATCACAGTTAGATTGATCTCACCTAATTTTGGCTATCTAAAAATTAATCACTTGGCTTCTGCTGTAGTCAAGAGGAAGGAGAATGGCAGGTTTGAGGAATTATCTATATAACCTGTGCCTTAAATACCAAGGGTGAGATAAATCCTCCTCTAGAGGCACCCACTCTTCTTGCCTGACCGTAGAGGAGACTTAAGAAACTATTTTAAACTTCAGTCATAATTTTTAACTGGTCTTTAGTGCCCATGTTTGGCATCATCTGTAATACATGAAGAGAAGGGTGGGGTCTGTGATATGCAGGGGAGCGGAGGAACACAAGTGTCTGAAAGCACTGGATCACATTCTGGAACTTCAGGTGAGATGATGTTAGCTGATCTACTGGGCCATTCCTGTTTCAACATTTTGAGTGATTTCTACAGAGAGAACTTCTAGATAGCTCTTGCAAATCAAAGATGTCTGTTTTTTCTGTGTTTTCTGTGTTTGGCTTCTATATTATCTATGGGGAAAGATAATATATTTTTTTATTAATGCAGAGAGTGCATATATTTTTTCGTAAGAGGCAGTTTGTCTCAGTTACATATAATTGATCAATTACCATGTCAACACTCATGACCCATTTTGATATTTCCTATTGACATAGTACACATTTATTACATTTGCTAAATGACTTACTTATTTTCCATCAAGGCAAGATACCAGAGAAGTTGGGGTATTCTCTTTAGTTTAGCAAATCTTACGTATCTATTAATACACTGGAAATACAAATGCTTTCATTCATTTTCCTCACTTATTTTATTTTAATTTTAAAATTGTAATTTCTTAGCAATGTATTTCTTAAACTCTGATAACTGAATTTTTGCCACTTGTTTTACATTACCCAGGAACATTATTAAGAGGACAATGGGAGTGAGGCACTGTTTTTTACATTCTTAGGACAGATCTAAAAGAATTGTAATCTTGATACATTTGCTGTCCAAAATTTCACCGTGAAAATTTTACCCTGGAGAACTCTAGTGTCTCACACAAGAATTTTGTCTTAATGGACAGTTTAAAACTTGGAAACCACTTTAGGGCATTACTTCTCTGTAATCAGCCACATTTTTCATCCCTTACTTTAGTAAGTCAGTAGATGAATAGAAATGTGAGTTCAATGCATAAGGAAGACTTTGATTATTGATTGAAAATTCAGCTATGATTTCTGACATTTTATTAATTGAGACAGTATCTCTTAATAAGAGCTTTGTATCAACACTTCTACTACTTCTGTTAAGTGATCTCACACGATAAAATACGAGCAGATTAATATTTCTAGTATTGTCATTTGTGATCTCCAGTTATTTTATTTTAAAGATATACTGTGAAGAGGATATAAAAAGAAAATATAATTATTGTGTTTAACATAGAATTGTACAGGATTTTTCTTGTGTTTATCAAAAGAAACTTGAAATAGTATTCAAGATCCATAACTTTATGCATCGTGAGGTTCTGGAGGTTGGTGGCTATGTCTGGGCCTGGGAGATTGGAACTTGATGATCCTTGGGGTCCTTTCCAACCCAAGGTATTCTATGATTCTATGATTATGTTGCAACTCAAGTCAAGCTGTTAGCTGTTACGTTCCCATGGCTCCAAAAATATGAATTAAGTCTTGTTCTTGTAAATGGTATCTCTGGCCAGCTGCAATGATGTGTATCTTTTTTTTCAGTTTGGGTAGACTTATCTTTCTCTGATGTGTTTGTTGACTTCAGAAAATTCCATTGCCTAGCAAGGTTTTGGTTGGACAATATACTGGATTGTAGTTGATACTTAGTCCAGGACTCCCTAGTTTCTAGGGCTCAAGAAATACAAATAAACAATTGCACTCCAAACCTTTACTGAAAACAGTAACTTTCAACTGACTATTTTCTTTCTATGAGGATACACAAATTTTCTTATCTGAAGATGAAAAAGTGGCTTTTTCTATTTTTCTGTGTGGGCCCAAAGGAACTGATGATGTATTTTTTTTTTTGTTTGTTTGTTTGTTTGTTTGTTTTTAGCATATGGCAGTAGGTAAAAAGAATTGTACTGACTATATTTGTTAGAAGTATAAAATGCTTTAGAAATCAGCAAGATACCTATACAATGGGATCCATTGTTTCCAGGCTACAATTAGAGAGAAGTAAAGAATTTTATTTTTCTTTGTTAATTCAAAAAACTGGACAGAAAAACAAGGTTAGCCTTCGTAATCCTGCCGACTTGATTGCCATCTAAAAGCATAGATGACATCCACAACTGTCACAGTTTCCTTATTCACATGCCACTGTAGGTAAGAACATTAAAATGATGTTCTCCAGGATTCTCAACAGTACTCTACAGGTTTTTTAAGAGGCCATCCCATGCCCCTCACATGGCACTTTTGGCTCTTATGGTGAGGAGACCATAATTACCAAACTTCATGATGCCCTACATCACAGATGATGTACTAGAGTCAAACTTGATGCAAACTGGCATAGCAATTAAGAAGACACACTATGTCAGTCTGTTTACTGTCATCAGCCCAGTATTTCTTACAAGGACTGAATTTTGCCTAAACAAGGTATTGTCTCACTTTCTGATAATACTGTGGAATATTTAGTAATTCAGTTTGTCCAAATTTGAGATCACAGCTGTGTTTTCATGTTTGATTCAGGACGGATGCAACCAGTATTTCCTGGATCAGAGAAATTTTAGTAGCACTGAACCCGTAAAATGCTGTCAGAGAATAACAACAAATGCCCCTTGGAAGTCAGTGATAAATGTCAGGAAGTCAGCAGTAAGGTCGTCACTGTGTTAAATGGGGCCAAGTTTCCATTAATTTTTCAAGCATGCAAAATTAACCAACCAAAACAAACAAACAAACAAAAAAAAACAGTGTCAACTTTACCTAAGTTCTGTTATCCAAGTCATGATAAATGCTGCCAAGAGACTCCCAGCAAGCCCATACAGCTTTTGCCTCCCTTGTCCGCTGACCTGTATTGACAAAATACTTGCTATTTAGAAAGCATCAGCCTATTGGAAATTTAAACTCAAAATGCTATCACATATTGCATTTGGACCATATTTTTTTTCAAAATGTCTCACATAATTTTTTTTTTTTCTCCTGAAACAAAACAAATCTTTCCGGTGTGAAGCTGTTGGAATGAAGGAAAATATAAGTTCAAATTCTTTGTTTCATTAATCCAAATTTTATTCACATCACATTTCAACCATGTTATCAAAATGAGTCATTTGCCTAACTAAGAAAAGAGGGAAAATATACGTATGCTCTTATATGCACCAGAAGGATCTCTTTTTCCTTTTTCCCTTTTTCCTGTAGTAAGCATTACTTATAGTCAGTTCAGTGGTTTTTATTTCTCTTTTCACATTAGTGAAAAATGTACCAGAATAAGGAAATCTATTGTAAAAGTATTTTTAGAAATACTTAGTAAATAATTTAGAGACAATTTTAAAATAGAGCTAGACCTGTCTATAACTTGTAAATATGGTGGTAAACCTTTGCTTTATTGAGACATTGGGAAGAGTTATTTTCCATTACTAGACAACTGAATCCAACTTTCAATGAAATAGGTGGGGTTTAACAGTTAAAACAGTATGGTTATATAATTTTACATGGAAGTCTGGGAATAATCTTTCTTTCTATCTCTATTTGGATCATTCTTACTTATAATATACAGTTTATTTAGCAGAAGGTCATAAGAAGGACAAAGAAACCTTTAAGCACTGGGTTGATGTGAACTAGTGTTGCCTTCTGCTCCCTGCAGTAATAATGGAAAAGAGATATTCTTTTTATTCTAAATAAAGCAAATCATGCCAGTTAATAAATTTTTCATGCACAGGCAGCTGGGTCATATGGGAACTCCCTCTTGAGAGAGAATTAGAGAAGGAGAAGTGAACTTCCATACAGTGTGTACTTAAAAAAAAAATGTGGAAAGAAAAGCAATCTCTTTCTATTGGGATTATTTGCGTGATGACTGGGTAGGAGTTGTCTTTTTTTGTTGTTTGTTTTGTTTGTTTTCTTTTATAGTTTTCTGACGTTATGTAATCTGTGATAGTTATTGCATAAACCATTATTTTCCATACACAAGTCTAGAAAGCAGAATACAAATTTAAATAATTGGAAAATGATTTTTTTGTAACGATCTCTTCTGTTGACATCTTTTCTAATGGCCACTGAATCTGTACCTGATAAGTATGCTATGCATGAGAGAGAAGCTAAAATGCCTTAATAGAAGTTAATTTCAGGCTAGGCCTTGTCCTTGCATTCTCTAAAAGATTTTTGAATATGAAAACCTCTGGATAAAAATAACTGTGCAGGATCAGTGTGGTGTTGTGTGTGTTGTTAGAATTTGTATGCAGGTGCTGTGGTTGATGAGGTTGATGAACAAGAACAGCACATGCAAGTATTCAGGGAAGTGCTAAATTTCTAAGCAATTCACACTCCCATGTGCTCTGTTCAGAAAATCGGCTCTCAAATTACATCTAATGAGCAACAATGGGTGCATTTGTGGGTATGAATAAAGGGATCAGAGAGGAATTTGCATCATCCAGCTTCAGGCGTATTAAATGCCTACACTGCGATACTGGGCTTCCTATGCAGTTAATGGAGGGGGAAGACTTTCCATCTCAAGTTTGCATCTGAGCTGTGCAACAGGTTTGCAATGCAGTTGGCTGCAGCTCCTGACAGTGAGCATGGGAGGTCCAGCTACCTTGTGTGCACAGTGGTGTCCAGGAGGTTCCTGCCTCTGGAGCATGGCTATTTAGCTGGAAAGAGGGAGGTGCTGTGCTCTTGGGTCTTACTCTCGTACAGTGTTGTTATCTACTTGGAATGTTCAAAGGGACTCTAGAGTTGGGAAATATATTTCTGTCCCCACAGAGATCAAGTTTAAATTCTGCCTTTTGTGTCCTATTTAATGTGAAGAGTGATGGGGCTTCTAATTTATGTTTCCAGGCTGGACAACGCAAATACCCTCAGAAAAGTTATATATGTCAGTTATAAACTCATGTGATATGAAACTTCTTTATGACTGTCTTGAATAACTAAACTTTTCTATGATTCCCTGGCAGCTGGCATCAGTGATATCGCTGCTGATGGGTGGGTTGTTGTCCCCAGGTAGGTGATGATGAGTTCAAGACCATACTGAAAGCAGGTGGCTCCTTCTTTCATTAATATTCTTATGTCCTGTGTTCAGTCCTCCAAAAACAGTTAAACATAGATTCGATACTTGTGATGAGCTCATGCTCAGCTCATGTTCCGGTTAGTTGCTAGCATATATCATTTGTACAGCGATTGCATTCTTTCACTACCTTTATCTATGATTGTGCAAGTCTGTGCTCTCAGTGATATCTAAGTTTTAGGGAGGAAGAAGACAATAACTTACCGTGATATGATTTTGATGAACTGACACAGGTCAGTGATTCAAGCTTTGGGACAAATCCAGGAATTGTACTCTTGTAGGGCACCTGAAAGGTAGCTCCTTCTTGATGGGCTGTCATCCCAAGTCCTGCCTTTGCCTGCTCAGTGCCTGTTAGAGAAAATGCCCAAGGTTGTCAGGTCTAAAACCTCAGAAGGGCTGCTGAGTTTTGGCTGTGGGAGATCGTATAGCTGCTCTGGGTATCTTGGGCCATCTTTTGACTACCATCATGGTGAAAACTGTTTCCTTGTCTGAAATATTGAAATCCCCTGGGTTCTGGCTCTTGCCTGCTGGTTCTCTATTTAAGACTTTTTATAGACAAATCCCTGAGGAAATGTTACTCAATTTCTTCCCTATTTCTTCTCCTTTCTTCACCCCCTGTAAAACCTGTAGATATTCGTCATACAGGGTACTTTTCAACAGATGTTAGGATCAAAAGGAAAGGCAGGAAAATCAGTCTCTTAATGAGAAAACTGATAGGTTTTTAGCAGCAGATAACAGACTTCAATTTTACAGTTTTCATACAGTTGTCTTTCAATAAACCTTATAACTGCAACTTTTAAATAATGAGTTATATCAAGCACACAATTAACGATAATAGTGTACCTGTAGTCTTATAAAAGAGATTAGACTGTGTTGGCCTGGTCGTCTATCTCCATTTTGTCATTTTTCCCAGCCCACTGTGGCCTCAGAGCTGGCTGAAATGAGGATATGTCTCCTAACAGCACCGAGTGCAACTGAGGAAGTCTTTCTGAGAAAGTACAGCTCAGAAACGAGGCTATTCTGTGCTCATGAGAGGGAGAACTGATGTTGAGAGTCTTTGTCTGAAGGGGAAGATGGGTATTCTAATTGAGGAAGTGTAAAGTTGAGCTGTTGTTTCCACTGAATGTCCCAGATGAGGACATGCTACCCATATTGGCATGTGCAATCACAGAGCAATATGGAAGTGTGCTTTTGGCATATGCTGAAGTGCTTGTGCAATCTTCCAGGCAAAGTAGCTAGCAATGGGAAGTATGTTGTCAGCATGTGCTAGGAGCCCATCTGCGGGCTCTCCAAGCGTATGTCATATGCAAAAAAAAGGCACAATTTTAGTTGCATTGCGGTCTTCTTTGTGGTCTTGGTGCAGAGACACTTCATGTGGGATTTCTTCTGAGATGTTAGGAAGGAAGGAGGTCAGTGGAGGAGCAAAAGGGAAACAGAACTTCAGTTACTACATACTGCTGTCTGGTCAGACTTGGTAAAAGGAATAATGAAAATCACTTTTAAAATGAATCTGAGCATTCATCACCAATTGTAATAATGTCTTTAGTTGTAAATCTGAAAACACTATCTTGGTCTCCAAGGCGATTTTATGAACAATTAATCATATTCTTCCAAGATTAATTCAGAAGGAAAATGTTGAAAGGTTAGCTGTTCCAATATTTTTAGTAATATATTACTAATAATGAATTAGGTTAGTTTGTAGTGAAAGAGACTTTTGGTTATAGCTCGAATATATGTCTGTGCATATTAGCTATGTGTTCATAAAAGGCTGTGTCTGTAATACAGCTGATCATGTTGTCCACACAAACTTAGCTTCTGTGAACACCGTATTTGAATTAACTTTTTTTTTTTTTGCTACTTCTTTAAAAAACAGTTGAACTGTGTGTCTTCATGTTATTAGAGGAATAAAGTTTTAAGGGTAGTCTATAGCATATTCATTTACTTAACTGTTTAGCCACAAAATATGTCCTCTGCAGCATATGAAATTATGCCCAACAGTTTTAGAAAAGACACAAGCATGTGTCTGTACCAAATAATATGTATATATCCGAAAGAGCTCTGCTGGAATTTGTAGCAATAATTACACATTTTATCCTATTTTCAGACCTAACTTGCAGACGAAATCTGTTGAATGTGGTGGCTTTGTTCATTTTAAGGGTTTGACATATGTTGTGCTCACAAAACAATGTTTTCAAGCATAAAAATGTCTCTGAGGAGATCAAAATAAGCCCCGTCTACCTGTGTAGTCTGGTTTACATGTTCATGAGCTGAAAAGGCCAGGAGGTATTTTGGAGAAGAAAGTGGGAGGGGAATCCACGGTGAAGTGGGCACCCTGACAGATGCTGAACACTGAAAAGGTTCAGTATCTTATGTATTTGACCCACCTGTCTTACTGTTCCCTCTGGACTGAAAAGGTAGGGTATAAAGTGCAAGGCCTATAGTAGAGGTTTTTACAACTTCATATCTCTGTCAGTTGTATTATCCCGGAATGTATCATTTTGTGTTACTATTTCTCATTAAAAAGAGACCTTGAAATTTATGTAAGTATTGATTGCATTACTTTACAGTAGGAAACCCCATTTATACTTAATCCCTCACTGTGAGCAACAACAATCAAGCAGTGTAACAAAGATAGTTATTTTCCAGATAAAAGAGTTACAGCCAAATTTGTGGAAAATATGTTACTGTGTGTTAGGGGAGGGAAACGGGGAGTTAGGTTAGGGAGACACTGGAAAATGAAGGAACAGGCAGGGATATGGTTCAGGTTATTTTTTATTTCTAAACAGTTAAATTAAGGTTAATCCTAACATAAGATAGAGCCTGCAAGCATTTTTTTTTTCGTGAATGTATGGGTTTTTTCAATAGTCAGTCGCTGGACTTTTCACCTTTTTGATGTTAAAACAGGTAATGTCTTCTGGAAACCAGTTCACAGTATGTTTTGGTGAGACGTAGATGAGAATGTGCTTCTTGCTGGCAGATTTATAGTGTGCTCCTGTCACTATGCTTGGCAGGAGCACACCTGGATACCTCATTGTTCTCCGATCATCTGTCTCATGTCTGCCTCCGAAACCATGAATTATTCACATCTTCTTAGAATATTCCTCTGGATTTTCTGTATGAGACCCTCAACATTGTTGCTTTTAAGGTCTGAAAAGTAATTTTAGGGATTTTATCTTTTACTTTTATCTTATACTAATATTTTCCTGTGGTGCAGCTTAACCCACTGTATACTTTATATATGTTTTTATTTTGTTCTCTTTTCCCCACAAGCTGCTTCTTGCTTGCTGTCATTTCCACCGAATATATTTCATGAATGTCAGTTGGTAGCAGTGGGATCATTTAAAACTTAGTCTGCCTCAAAACGGCTGCTTATCATTTGTGTAACATCTGTGCTGTGTAAGTTCAATGGGATTTTATAATGGTTCTGAATTTTTACTTTTTGTTTGTGTTCTGCCATTTCGCCACTTCTATTATAAATTTCCCACCAGGTCAATGTTTAGGGTTTCCTTTTGTGTGTGATAAGATCTCTGTGTTATTAAGTCTCTCTGAAGGATCTCTCTTGATCCTCATGCTCCTTTATTCCAAAGCTATATGTGTTATTGTAACTCAGCAGTAAGTACAATTCAGCAGGCCTAGTGTCCAGCAACTGAACTCAATCTCAAATCCCCTCTTGCACGCTTCACATGACACTAAGCTGTGATTTTAATCCCTGTTGTAATGAATCCTGCATGTAGAGGGTGAGTTGCATTATATTGTAAAACCGGTTTAACATTTTCTGGCAGAACAGTTCTCCACTGGAGAAAACTGGATTTATTGAAGCAGAACACTTTCACAGCTTATTTCCAGTCTTTAATGAAGGACTTGCAACAACACAAGTTAGGAGAGCATTTTCGTGGAGGCATTTGCTGGGTGATGTTAGGCTATAGAACTTCTATCCATCGAAACAGTGCAAAGAGGTGGAATTTCATGTAATTATGCAAACTTAAATGAAAGCTAGAACAAACGAACTCTGAACTGCGAAGCAGTTCTTGGCCACCTGTATGAAGTGGGTATTTGCACACACACGCAGAGTGTGTTCACCCTGATGGCTGAACTGTGGGACATGGTTGGAATGAACACTTAATGGAGTGTGAATAATGGAGTTAATTTTAAAAATGTAGCAGTGCGAAGTCTTTCCAATTTAGTCAGACTTTCATCCTATTTATTTCTATCCTTCACATATCAGTCAATTTTACAACCTTTCAGGTGTTGCTGCCTTTAGGACAGTGACTCAATAATACAAATTAGCAGTTGAACAAGAGAACCTAGTTTATGTTGCAGGGCAGCATTTAGTGGAGAATTCCCAGATTAAATCTTATTATCATTCTGTACAGAGCCCTAGTGAAGTGTGTCTACCTCTGGGAATGGAAAGCAACAATGTGTGAGCTCACACAGGATGCTGGGAGAAGTCTTTCCTGTCTCTAGTGTTCTGGGATTTGCAGGGGCTACATCTCCCCAGCACAACAGAATTGCAAGACTCTAAGAGCAATAACTGAGCAACAGGTTGAGAACAGAATTGGCTCAGTTTTCTCTTTTTCTTTTCTCTTTTTTTTTCCCCCCCCCCACCATACCATACATAATGGAGATGTAGGATTTATTGCCATAGGATATTTTGGAACAGAAAGTACAGATGGGCTTCTAACGTGACTGTGACAGGTCATGTGAAGAAGACAAGTGTGACTAGTACACAGTACCTGGGGCACAATAATTAAAATCATAGAATCGTTAAGGATGGAAAAGATTTCTAAAACCACCTTGTCTATCCCCACCATGCCCTCTGACAATGTCCCTCAGTGGCACATCCACACGGTTCTTTAACACCTCCAGGGACAGTGACTCCACCATTTCCCTGGGCAGCCTGTGCCACGGCCTCATTGCTCTTTCTGAGAAGGAATTTTTCCTAATTATTCCAAACTAATACCCAATTCCTTTTGCCTGAGGATCACTGGAAGCATTTGGATGTCATGGAGAGGTTATCCAGGCAGACTGTCCTCTTAAACTGATAATCTCTGTCACTATCCAATAAATGATATGACTAAAGTTGGAACTTACTGTAGAAGTCTATACTGTAAAGCACATATAGCTCTCAGGTAATCACCTCAGGCTCCTATGCAGTCAGTGGGGAGAAATACTCCCTTCAAATAAATGATTCATTTGATGATAGATGCCAGCTTTGGGCTGAGATTGTGAAGACTTGTTCACAAAGGATGCCCAGATGCCTGGGTTGATGGAAAGTTACAGAGTGAGATCAGTCCTGAGCCAACTGTGCTCATTCCTCTCCGCTGGCTAAAAGTGGAGCTTTGGGTGACTATGTCAGCAATGGATACTGGTCTGAGTTTGGTGATATTGATCCCAGTACCTGTATAACCCTGTATTTGACAGTACTTGAAGCATGATTTGTTTCCTACTAGGCCACGTTTTCTCAATTGGAAAAAAAAAAAAAAAGTATTCTCAGAGAGTTTAAAGACTCATGAACAGGGTTCAATACAGACTACAATAAGAAAAAAAAAATGACTTTGCTTAGGTTTTTTTTCTCACAGCTGAGCATCAAAATTGGAAGTTTCAAAGGACAGGAAATATTGTACCAATCCCATTATCTGAACTCTGAATTTTCCAAACCCATCTCTTATAGGTAACTTGAGATTTTGCTGGGAAAAACAGCATGCAGGTGACCCCTAAGTTCACAGACAATGAAAAACCATTCACAGACCTTTGTCTGTGTATTATTTTATGCTTATTTCAATTGTATTTACATGCAAAATCCTAAGGACTCAAGAATGCGCACATCATTTGTGATACTCCCTGGAGAATGGTGTTCATAAAGAAATAAATGGCTTGTATTAAGTCTCACAAAGATGTTGGTAATCCAGGCTTTTATTTATATAAACCAGACTTGTTTGTTTGTTTGTTTCCTTTACGTAATGTATCTAAACACTGCAGAGCAGCTATTGAACATAAATAAATAATTCTTCTGATAGAACCAATATACACAGCACAATTCACTACATCCAGATAGGTTCAGAATCTTAAAAATAAATCCTTTAAGGGAAAGGACTGTAACAACAGAAACAATTTAGAAAATGTGGTCCCAGATAGGGAATCTAAAATTCAAGTTACAATAGAGCTGCAGATTAATTAAGTAAGTAAGCTGGGACAGGAAAAGGACTTGCTGCTAGTATTTTATGTAGCAGTGATGACAAGCTTCATGACCTTTGCTATTAATGTTACCAGATTGTGGAAGCAAAAAAATATTAAAAATCTTTATAAGATGTATTGCAAGAAACAATGTAATATATTAGCAGCATATTAGTATAGTAATACTGGACAAAAATAGTAGAAGAAATCAAAGTATTTCTGGAAACTGGAGACGTACACTAAAATGTTAGAAATATTTTTGATACTTTCATACTGAAGATAAGAAACAGCACACAGAATAGCAAGCTAACACATTGATTCCCAGATGGGAATGCAGTAGATAGTAGACCAGATTTAGAACTCACCTAAATCTTTATAGAGAAGAAGACTCAACCTCAGGCAAGAAAGTTTATTCTCTCTTCTGGTCTTGTCTGTCAGTGTTTCCTAGTTCTTTTTAGCTTTTCTTGCTGAAAACCTAACTCCTGAAATTCTCAGCACAAATTTGATCAAGGAATGGGAAATTTTAAGGGAGTGCTATGATTTTTCTCTGTTTCCTGAACGCAAATTCCTAATTCAACAGACACTAGCAAGTATATTTTGTGTATTTCTTCTGGGTGAAGAAAAATACCAGTATTTAATGGAAAACGGTGATGTAGCCATTTTCTTAATATAATTAATTTTGTAAGTGAATACTCTGAAAATAAATCACAGGAGATAGTAAATGTAAGGAAGACAAATGGGAAAAAGCATACAGTATGTTTTGAAATAAATCCTGTTTATGGTGTTATCTGGGGAAATACTTCATTCTGATTTACCAAAAAATTACAAATAATTATTTCAGTTGCCTGTTAGCTGCAGTGTAACGTTTAGGAATGGCTGACAACTAATCCACCATGCAGTTTAAGGCAAAACAAAGAGTTTCCCTGTCTTGAATCAACACTAGGCCAAGCACCATCTGCTTCTGTATGGAGAACATACATATGCCACAGGTGGAGGAAAACAATAGTTTAGATATTGATGGGAATTTCTTTAGCTCAAGTCTAGTTTTAATCTCATGTTTAACTTCGTTTACGGATTTTGTTTTCTGAATCACAGTACAACCTGCATAACTCAGTTTTTTGTCCCACAGATGGGAAACATTGCTGACAAACAGAAAAGATAGCAGAAACAGAGTGAAATCATTGTAGAGTATTAGGCTGGAATGGTCAGCTGTCATTAAGAAACTTGACAATTTATTACTCATTTAGTTCCTTGCAATATCAGCTTTTTACAAGCTTTCATTTCTTCAGAATTCAGTAATTCAGGATGGCATCCTAATGTGGGATTACTTAATGGTTTAATTTCCAAAGAAATCACTATTTAAACATTGATTTTCTCAAGGAAGAGTGACGTCAGCAGTGTGGAGGCATCATGATGAGTAGGACACCTGTAGATTAATTTCCACAAGAAGCCAGCTCAAAGTCCTGAGTAACTTTACCAATTACCCAAAAACACCCTGGGTATTGAAAGAAGATACAAATATTGTTTGTAAAAGCATTGGTGGTGGTTAGTTAAATGCATTTATAGCACATTGTAGCTTTCATGAATATCTTCTAAAGAGAAGGATCAAAGTGAAAAATAGAAAATAATTATAAGCAACATTTTTAGTGATCTGCTTGCTCTCTTTATGTCTCCATCTGAGTATTATGTACAATTTTTTTCTGTCTCACTTGTGTGTGCATTCCCTTGTGGGTGAAGGTTGTATATAGAAATGATTTAATTGGTAACAGGAGGAAATAGTTCACTTTTTAATTCCTGAAACTTGAAAAAAGTTATTTATTTAATAAAGGACAGCTAAATAAAATTGATTCAGACTTTCTAACTACTTTTTAATCTCTTATAAAATCAATTGAAGCAATTGGACTAAGTACTAATGACACATTTAATTTGAAATATTTTTAGATTGCTCATAATTGATTTCAAGACATTGACTGATTGCTAAAAAAAGCTTGGTTTTAAGCAGCTGACAAGCTGATGACAAGCATTAATGGATTTTGAAACTGAGAATGTGAATTGGATAAGGAATTTTGTCAGATGAAATTCAAGTTTCTCTTACAAAAAGTAAATGACAATGAAGATGTATGCTGCATCACTGAAAACACCTTGAAAACTGAGCTTGAAACTTTTTGGCAGGAGGTATAATGACATATAAATACAACAGCTGTGCTCAAAGAACAACAGATTTGAGGTTTAGTCACTTGTATCAATACTACTCTACAAATATGAATCCACCAAAAATGTGTATGTTAATTAAAATTAAAGAAAGAAAACAATTGCCAGAGTAAGCCCAAATCTGCTCTTCAGGGCATGAAATTTCTCTGCTGTTAACAATCTAAGACATAACTATCCTTAATTAAGGGCTCCTCAGTAAAGTTTTTTGCACATCATTTTTAAGTAACTTCTGCTCTCCTGGACATACCTGTGGGTAGGTCATGAATATCTGTGAAGACAGAACATGTGCTTATATTATTCTAGGACTTCAGTTCTGATAGGAGAATAAAAGAAACATGACTATTTTAGAGTTCTCGAAGTAAAGTGGATTGATCTATACAATAAGTTCACAACATCTGGTAGGATCATAATAAAGCTATTTGGTGATCTGTAGTAAAGGCAAAATAATTCTAGATTTTAATTAAATGTCTTGGACAGGAGAGAGAAGGGCTGACCATAACTGTAAGGGAATACAATAGTAAAATAAAGAATATTCTGTTGTAGAAAATAAAAAATAACTGAAATCTAATATTTCTTAAGAGAGTTGACTGTGGTGTGTGTATGCAAAGCTCACTTTCCTGTGGCCAACATAGCTTCCTGCCAGAAGATATTAAAGCAGAGGAAAACTGAGGGAAATGACTTGAGACATAAAAGACATCCTTAAACATTTTTCATTTTGATAAAGCCATTAAAATTCTGAATGTGACTGTATTCAGTGCAGTAATCTATGAAGAGCTTGAAGGTGAAAATGGAAGTTCTGTATTTTTACATCTGGCATGTCAACGATTGTCTATTTTAAAGGAATAAAGACTATGCATTAATATATTTAGAAGGAGGTAGATGATTTTCACAGAATCATAGCATCACCAAGGTTGGAAAAGACCTCCAAGATGATCAAGTCTAACTGTCCACCTGTCACCAATATTTCCCCACTAAACCATGTGCCTTAGTACCACATCCTAATGTCTCTTGAACATTTCCAGGGACGGTGACTCAACCACCTCCCTAGGCAGCCTGTGCCAGTGCCTGACCACTCTTTCAGTATATAAAATATATAAATATATAAAATAATTTTTTCAAGTATCCACCCTGAACCTCCTTGGTGCAACTTGAGGCCATTCCCTCCCATTCTGTTGCTACTTAAACAGGAGAAGAGGCTGACCCCTACTTCGACACAATCTCCTTTCAGATAGTTGTAGGGGGCAATAAGGTCTTCCCTGAGCCTCCTCCAAACTAAACAATCTCAGTTCCCACAACCATTCCTCATAAGACTTGATCTCAAGATCTCTCACCAGCTCTGTTACTTCTCTGGA
>VXAB01005916.1:126205-141031 GCA_013399175.1 Odontophorus gujanensis | reverse complement strand
GTGGTCAGTGGGAGTAACGATTCCATGGCGTTATTTCCTTGGGTACATCTTATTTTATTTTCTTCCTGGAGAATCGAAGTACGTTGGTTAAAGGTGTCAAAGCACTCCTATGATCTTTAATAACCACCTTAGAAAAGGTGACTTCTTTATCAGATTAACTCTGCTTTTAGTCGTGCTGATCTGTGATAGTGCTTTGCTCCTGACCTTTGCACTTCATTCATATGGAAACTCTGCATCTGGGCTGCATGGTGTATCAATACTTTTCAATTTATATATTTCTTACTCCCAGCGTCAGTGGGAACATGAAGGTTGCTTTCACTGTTAACAATCCACTGCTTTCTTTATTTTCCTCTTTTTTTTTTAGTTCCTCTAAGTGAGAGAAACACACTCCAGTCATCTCTTATTTCCTCGTAGGTACTTTTGTTGATGCTGTGAATTCCATGGGCCAGACGTCTCTTTTCACTGCTGCATTGTTAGGCCTCGCTAATATAGTGGATGTGCTGTTGGATTACGGCTCAGACCCTAATCAGTTAAGTACACAAATATTTCTTTCAATTAAAAGTGAAACTAGTATTTCTTCTGTTACTGTTTTCAGTCTGTTATGCAAAGCTCCTCAAGGTAAGTATGCTTTATTTTCCTTATGTCATGGTACACGTTGCTGCTTTGCTGTGTATAAGCATTAGAGGTATGCAGTTTTTCTCCTCAGGCTCAGCTGTGTTGGTGTGGTAGGGATTGGCTGAAATGTTTCTGCTTTAATGCTCCCCAGTCGCTGTTATGATGGAAGTACTCCAGTCCATGCAGCAGCTTTCTCAGGAAATCAGTGGATTCTTAGCAAGTTACTGGATGAAGGAGGTGATCTGAGAGTACATGATGAAGGTGGGAAAAATCCACAGTACTGGGCTATGTCAGCTGATAAAGAAAGCAGTGCCCGAAGGAGGGAAGGAAGGTATGTACACATCTTAAAGTGTATGTATGCTCACGTGTTGAAGTGAAGAAAAGCCTGCATTTCAGAGAGAAAGGATGGCTTTCACCTGTTGGAAAAACAATTTAACTTTTATAATGGCATTTTGAACTCTTAATGATTGAGATCGCAGACACGTTTTGCTGAGGCTCTGTGGACGTCTGTGCTCATAACTCACTAGGACCATTGTGTGTACTTGTAGGAGAGGGGAATGACAGCCCCTTGTTTTCAGTCCCTGAGGCAAGGAGTTTCAGCAGCCCTGAAGCAGTCTTCAGGTGCTCTGTGTTTTGTCAGTCTGTGCATGCTTATGGCCAGTAAATGTGTAATTCTTGCTAATATGATGGCAAAATGTATCGAGGATTATTAATTATTGTGATACAGTTTCTAAATTGATATTGTAGTATTTCCCGTTAGAGTTGTTATAATATTGCTCTTAAAAGAAGTCAGTACAATTTTCAGTGGGTGAATATCTGGAAAGTTAGTCACCTGGTGTTTGAAGTTGATTACATTTTCATGTAATTTGTTTTCTTCAAAGTTTTCTGCTTGCCCATTTTCTGAAATGCCTATTCATTTATAAGTTTACTTGTGATATTGCAGGTAATGAGATGTATCTCTTTTTTTTTTTTTTTTTTTTTTGTTGGTCACGATTCATTAACTCCAAATGGAGTAGCAGTTCTGAAGTAACCTTTTCCCTTTCCTTCTCCTCCCAGGTGCTGGAGTTCATACAGCGTTGTACATTCCACATGCAGGCTGTCATTCAGAATTTTCCTTGTGATCCACTGAGGAAGATCAGCTCATCAAAAGCACTGGTTTCTAGTCCATCCAGGTTTGGTGGCCTTGTTCAGGGGTAAGAATATGTTCTCATGCCTTGGGGAATTGGCTGTCTTGAGCTCTTACCTCCGTATTTATCTAAAAATTAACACTTCTGGGTTGTTTTTTTTTTTTTGGCAATATAAAGTTTAAAACTAATTCATATTAGAAATGATTGTGCTTTGTATTTCTGTTATAGGAGTTCAAAGTAGAAACTTGATAGTTGCACTCTTAATTTTTACACATGAAATCAGTATGAATGAACATGAAATACAGCATTTTAGTAGTTTTTAAAAGGCTCTCATGTGAAGCAGCTTATTTCTTGACCTTTTAGGTCACTGTGGATCTTTTAGAGGTGTGTTTCCAACCACTCATGAGCTTTGATGTCAGATGTTAGGAAAAATGCATACTTGTGAAGAAAAAGTGGTGCAGGGTGACTGCATATATACATTACTGGCCACCTTGCTTTAAACAAATACCTATCATAGCAGTCTATTTGTAATGTTTGAATTACTTACACAATAGCTTGGGATTTTGGCATTTGCATTACGCTTGCTATGTGGGATCAGGCAGGCATGGTGTTTGAGATACATGGCTGTTGTGTTGTTTCTGTGCCTTGTCTTTGCCTCAACATATTAGTTACTCCTGTTCTTTGTATGTTTTTGACATCTAGAAATGCTGACAGCCCTCTGGGTAGATTTCTGAAAAGTGGAGTTAATGCAGCTAAGAACGTTTATAGCTTTGGCTTTGGGAAGGTAAGGTGCTATAGGTAAATGTTTTTCTAATGATACTATTACAGTTCTTTTTTTTTTTTTTAGTTGTATGTTCTTCACATGAGTGCCCTGCCTTTGTTGTTATTTATCTTTAGTACATTCTTCTTTCTACTGAAATAGTGGGGAAAAAGCTGTGGAAATCCCAGGTACTCAGATAATGGGCCATACTGGAGGAAGCTGATTTAGGGCAACAAAATCTTTCCTGTGACTGTTTCTGCTTTTCTTGTTTCAATTTCACCAGCAAGTTAAGCTTTTGACTAGATACCTAAAGATCTTATTGCAATGCTTTAGTTAACGTTCCCATTGCAGTGATTGCTTTCAAGTTTTTGCTGTGTTTTGGCAGAAAAGAGTTCCAGAGATCTGCATCATGTGTATTCCTTTTGGTTTATGTGCTGGTGTTGTTTCAGTTCTATCTTGCAGGCAGCAGGCATCTAGGGTACTTGGCATTTCTCCCTATTATTGGGGAAAAAGAAGTGGTTCAGGCAGATGATGAGCCAGCATTTTCTTACCATGTTGGGCCATACATGATCATGACAAAGTGAGTGGCATCAAAGGGACTTCAGCCCCTCTTCATGTACATCTGTTACTGTAAAGTGGTAAATTGTCATACACGTGCTTTGTTTGGATTGTTTTCATTGTGTGGTCTATACTCTTCCACTACTTTTTGTCAGCAACTTATTTTGCAGTCTATTGGTTGTCTTTAGGCTGTTTTGATATCTGTAGATCTCTCTTTCAGTATCTCTTGTCCCTTCTAACACATATGTGGTTATTCACTGTTGTCAGTGCTTCATAGCTATTGCTGTATGCTATTGCATATGAACAAAGTAAAGGCATTGTTCCTAATAGCAGGAGTCTGGCACCAGAGCATTTCTGGAATCACAAAGTAGTACTTTAACTTTGGGAAAAAAAAAAAACCCTCTGTAAAAAGCATGTTGCAGATACTCTTCTCCTTGTAGCTTGATGTGGGGAAGCAGCAGAGTGACAGTGAAGGAACTCAGCTTTGAGCCCCATCAGAACTGTAGTAAGCTACGGTTAGCTGATCTCCTCATTGCAGAGCAGGAACATAGTAGGTAAGAGACAATGAATGTGCAGTGGCTGTCAGTGCTCCTCGGGTCTGTGAATGAGAGAAAGTGTGATTAACCTCAAGAAGACTGTCTGGCTGCATTTACAGTTTCTCTCCAAATGGGAAATGCAGCTTTTTTTCTTCTTCTATCTCTTCCTACTCTGTTTTTTTTTTTTCCTATGTATAATGCAGAAGAAGGTGATATTCTCTTCTCGTGTAAATACTTCACTGCATGTTCCATTCATTGCTTGCTTACAGGTTCCCCTAGGGGCAGCAGTTTGTCCTTTTAAATGATAAGTTAGAGATGTTCATGTACTATTGTTAAAAAGACCTGGAAGGGCAGGGCTCTTGTCTTTTGATGTCAGATCCACTGTAAATTCTTCCTTTCCCTTTGCAGTAAACTCCGTCATCCACATTTGCTACAGCTGATGTCTGTTTGTCTGTCTGGTGATTTGGAGAAAGCCCGTTTAGTGTATGAGAGGGTGAACTTTGGTTCTTTGTACAGCGTCCTTCATGAAAGGGTAATTGGAATATTTGCTTTTCAAATAGTACTTATTGGAGTGTTTGAACACAAGCAGTGAAGGTACTGTAGGGACTGCAGCAAAAGGCAGAGGAACTGAAGGGCTGATTCTGAAACAGGGTGAATTTTGGCATTGTCATTATCTTTTAATTAATTACTGTTTAATGTGTTAGTATAGTTTGGTGCCCAGAACATGCACATTGTTTAGCAGTGCAGTATGTGTGATCTGTAATGCAGCATGTTTCATTTTGCCTTCTTAGCCTCCTTATGTACAATAATGGTTTCTCACTACATCAGGGTTTGAAGCCTCAGTACAAAATCAGTGACTGTGTTGGTTTTTTTCCAGCGTACAGAATTCCCTGTGCTGCGCATGGAGACCATTCTGCATATACTTCTTCAGATGAATGATGCTCTACGTTTTCTGCACTCCTGTGGATTTATCCATCGTACAATTACCTCCCATGCTGTTCAGATTGTTTCTTCTGGGGAAGCAAAGCTGTGCAACATGGAATACATGATAGAGAGGTAAAGAATTGCCCTACTGTGGAAGCATAAGTAAAGACAAATGTAGTACTAAATTGTGCTGAAGTGATTTAGTAGATATTTAGTCATCAAGAAGGACATTGCTCTGCCTCTGAGTCAGGCAAAGGAGTTACAGGAGGAAACATCAATTTTTGAGGGATGCCATACACTTCATCTAGGTAAACTGCTTTATTTTTGCATACATTTTTTCTTCTTTCCCATAGTGCAGTCTGATTCGAAAAGAAGTAAAAGATTGGTTAGACTTCACAGAAAGTAAAATTGGCAGTAAACGAGATTTTCCAATGGAAATAAGCAGAAAGGAGCAAAAATACTACTTAACTTTTTTTTTCCCCCCTTTCATGTAGCAAGGATGGTGGAGAACACAGTGATCTGACACGTATCCCTGTCCCAGCCCAGCTGTATAAATGGTGCTCTCCTGAAGTAATCCTTGAAAAGAATGTCACAGTGAAATCGGATATTTACAGTTTCTGTACAGTAATGCAAGAGGCCTTGACAGGTATGTGTGTAGGCTTAGGCTTTTGTCACTGAATGCTTTCAGAGCAGGCTGCTTATTTTCCCTATGTCGCTGCATAAAACCCTGCAGTTATTGCACATACAGTGCTAACGTGGGGGAGGAGCCCTCGTGGAAAAAAGCAAATGTCAGTGGGAATGGCAAGGACTGTTGGAGACTTGTAAAGTGTATTGAAAAGCTTGAGATTGCTGAGATGAATGGTGGGTATTACGGAGATAAAATCATGTGTATGGTGTTTTGCTGCTGTTTATCTCCTCGTGCAAGGACAGCGAAGTATTCAGATAATTATTTGCAATATGTAGGGTGAGCCTGTGTAGCTTTTCTCCTTTACATCATTAAGAAAAACATATAGAAAAACTTCTGTTATAGTCAAAACAGATGAAGTCAACACATGAAGTATAATAAGCAATTGTCCTGAAAATGAAAGCTGGAAGATGAGCTGTTTGTGAATGAATGATACAGAGCGTGGGTTACGGTGTGACTGTCCTCTGCACAGCTCACTGTATGCATCTGCTGTTGGCTGAGATAGAGAGGAGATGCTAGACTGGATTGAGTGCTGTTCTTATTATAGTGAAATTTGATAATTTTACAAATAGTAATTATTTTTGTAGTTTTAATTATAAATTATTACTGTCTGCATGTTCATTCTTTGTCTCTGATTCTTCTCTCCCTCTCTCCATTAGCATTAAGATACAGCTTGTGATGTGAAGTGTCTATTTATGTATTGCAGAGACCCTTCCCTGGAAAGGTATTGAAGATGCAGTTATTAAACAGCTCATAATTTCAGGACAGCAGTTGGAAGCAGATGTCAGACTTCCTGTGCCCTATTATGACATTGTAAAGTCAGGGCTAGAATCTAAACAGAAGAACCGCTCCGTGAACCTTCAGGATATTCAGTACATACTGAAAAATGATTTAAAGGTAACTTGAGAAATTGTGGCTTCTGTGGTTTTTGAATGGCAGTTTTATGTCCGTTCAGATTCAAGTTATAAATCTAGGTGGGAAGTTTTTATTTGTAAGAAACCTGGACATTGAGTATACTTTGATGGAGACACACCACTCTAAAATAGAAGGCAGAGGCACTAGACATTCAAATATAGAGGTCTTTAATAGTATTTCTTGTGTTACAGGAATTGACTAAGTCTCAGAGTTGCCATGCTGATGAAATGTCAAAAGCACAAAGGCCTACTGTTTTTGCAGATATAAACATTTGTTTGTCATCAGCTTTTAGCTACCAGAAGAGAGCACTAGAACTGAACAAAAAAGAGATAATAGAGGCTGGTAAGTTTCTTTTAGCAAGGTGTTGTGTGTCCTACACTTAGTGTGTTCCCCAGTCCATGAAGACCTGATGTAAATCAATAAAATGTGAGCATGTGGAGATTTTATGACATAGTTTGAATGAAGAAAGTGTTTAGTCTTGGATTCGAGTTTACATTAATAATTAGGGAGTTAACTCAAGATTTTATGTCTGGTTAATAATTGAAATTCAGGCACGCTGCTTTCTGTAGAGAAGTGTGTAATCTCTAAAAGGTGTTGATTCCTTAAAAAAACCAGAAGTATTGTGTCTGATGGACATCTGGAGGAATAGCTAAACACTAACATCACATTTTCCAGACAGCTCTGCTGCCCCAGTTTTTCCTGATGAGAATAATGCTTTAGTGGACCTTGAGGCCCCCACCAGTCTGCAGCCAGTTGCACAGGAAAACAGTTGTGATGCAGCTTCTGAAACCCAGATGGCTTGCAGTGTCAGTGATGTGGATGACAGCCTCTGTAGCTTTGAAATGAATGAAGTCTTTGCCAGTTGTCCTGACTTTCATGGAGGCTTCTTGGAAGAAGGAGCTGAACTTAGTCAAACAGTAAAGGATAAAAAAAGACAGCAAAAGGAAAAAGATGAGGATGTCCTTGGAGACTTGTTCTTGTACCCTGAAATGTACTGTGAGGAAAAGCAAGTTTATGAGGCAGGCAGCATTTCAGAATCTGTTACAGAGTACACTACAGAAGAGGAGGAAGGGAAAAGTAAGGCCTCTGACCTGTACATGCTGGCACAGGTGAGAGGAGATGCTGGCAGAAGGAGGAGTAGTCTGTCCCCAAGTGAGCAGCACATCAGTAAATGTGTCCTTAATTTAAAGATTGTTCAGAGCATGTTGCAGCAGGCAGCAGACTCCCTGTGCAGAACAGAGGAAAAACTGGACAAATTAGAGGCGGCTGCAAAGCAAAGGAAGATTCTGCAGGAAAATTGGACAAATCAGTTTCCTAAGCAATTTTTTCATGGCAGGCCTTGGAACAGATCTGATGATTTTTACCAAAATACCAATAACTCTTTTTCTGGAGTCAATGCTTTTTTATGGAAGGCTGTAGGGCCACCATCAAGTGACTATATTCCACCTCTGGTGACATGCCAGTCACAAGGAGCTCTGCGTGGAGATGTTTCCTCTGTCACATCTGAAAGAGTCTGGAAACCATGGGCAATTCAGGATGAAAAGTGGAAGTGCTTTCATCAGATGAGTAAAAGTGCAAGCAACCAGCATGATGGTGGCTTCAGTGAGGTGAAAAGCCTCGATGATCAAGTGGACCTAGACCATGAGGTAAAATGTGGAGCATTTATCACTTTCCTGTTCCCTAGCAGGTTTAGGTGAAGGGATATAGCTATGAATGGTGTCCAGGAAGCAGGAAGAGTTAACATATATATGCATAACAGTGACTGAGGAGGGGATAAAATCTTGTGCTATAATGGAGAAAGTGTGGGGGCTCTGCTTTTTCTTGTTGTTTGTTTTTTTTTCCTATACTTTTATTTCAGGAGATATGAGCTGTCCCTTCATAAAGACTTCTTCATTTTCAGTTGACACACTTAGCCCAGAATGAGAGATGTGTTGTCTGCTATGGGATTAATCTTGGGTCATTTAAGTGTACTCCTTGCCATAGGAAGGAGATATTGTGACAGTCTGCCTACATATGTGTGAAACCTGGTATGAATCCAGAGAAGGGTTTTTTTTGCTAGGCTGAAGGCTGGAGTTGCCTTCCTTTCAGCAAAGAAAAACACAGGAAATAAAGTTTGTCTTGTCCAGTTCTTAGTATATCTCATAGCTCAGCTAGTAATTAATGGAGTGTCCCAAGTGCTGAATCATGGCTTGTTGGACTCGTTTCAGCATTTACTCCCACATGTATCTGTTAGATGCAAAAAAAAGTTCAACTTGCAGTATCGGAGAGGGAGTGACTCACGTTCTGCAGCAAGTGGAAGCAAGGAGAGGTGGTGAGTTTTAATCATATTCCCAAAACATTAATTGTAGCAGATTCATCTTGCTACAGCCAGTCTGGAAAGTAGATACATCCAGGATTGAAGATGGCATTGAGTGTTTTGTTTTTTTTTCCCAGTAAGCCAAAAGCCATCTGTCCAATTAGGACTCTTCTGTGACTCATTGTCAGCTGCAGAGCTGACAAGGTAACTGCTGCAACTGGGCACTTACTTCTAGAAGTGGTGTTCAGACAAATTGCAAATGCTTTGCTGATGGAAGTCAGTGTGCTGGAAGTGTGACAGGGTTTAAGGAAACCAATTTAATAATGAAGTAATTAGTAAGGGTGGTTCTCGCTGTGCACAGCCTCATCCAGTTCCCAGTAGAAACACTTTGGCTTTCAGAGGTGTAGGACTAGGCTCTATGCTGGGGCTGTGGGAGCAGAATAGTCTTCATAAACCTAGTGATAACATTCATAAACCTAGTGATAACTGTGTGTGCTGTGCTCTCTAATGTTGTCCCTATGCTTTGTATTTCTAAGTATGGGTGGAAAGTATATATTTAAAGTACAGGACAAAACTTGTTCAAGTTCTCATATCAGTTGAGAAGATGAGGATGGGCACTACCTTCAGTGTTTGTGTCAAATCACTTGCAACAACCACTCCTGCTTCTAAGTTGATTAATGACCTGATTGGATCAGCAAGACCCCTTGGTAAAGGAAATACTTGTTTTGAATGTAGGTGTGCTAGATTCTGACATGGTTTAATGGAGAAGTGCACACACTCTAGATTTAAACAAAGTTAATAGTAGTAGTAGTGTTGTTGTCCAGCCCTGCATTTCTGTTTATCTTCAGTTGTAGTTTATCACTTTGCTGACCTAAATAATGCAGATCTACATAGCAGTCATTGCCTATTGGTGTTTGTATAGGCATATTATCTGAAGGCAGTTGGCAGCCTGTGGAATCTAGATTTTGATTTAGCACTTCTCTGGTCAACCTGTGACACACCTGAATTCTTGCCTGTGCTTTCAAAGCTCAGTGTGCTAGTTTTATTGGGTTCTTAGAGGATGTGTGTTCTCTGCCTTTTAATTAACAATAGAACAGCTGCTGGTGTTTTACTGATTGGGAACACTTAACAGAATATAGACTGACAGCATCATTTAGGTTGGAAGAAACCTCTAAGATCATCAGTGTACTTGTGCCTTAATGGTTTGCCATGTCTCATAATGATTTGTCACAGGTGCTATCCAAAACCAGCATCTGAAATTTGCAGCATGAAAATAAATGAGGAGAGAAGGGTGATGCAACCAGAATGGAGAAGTAAGTAAATCAGTGTTAACTTGGCATTAATGGTAGCAAATTTTAATGCAGTAGAGTGCAATAACACTTAATACATTCTGTCACCTAAGGGAGGTCTGTCAGCCTTGATTGCTGTAGCTCTGTTAGGCTATTTCTGGAGGAGAAAAATGGGTAAAATCCTGTGTCCTACACATTTGAGAGATGGAGTAATCACAGTCACACTAAGACAGTTTGACTATAAAGCTCAAAGTATATCTACCTCTTTTTAGAAGGCCATAAGTGTAGGAGAATGAGTTTAGAATGGGTAGCATAGCAACGACCAGTGGATGGCACTATAGAATGAACAATAGAGAATGCAAACTAACAGAAATTGTTCATATAAAGGCTTATCTGTATTGATTTATGCAGACTGTAAACTTAAATAGAAGGAAGCTTCCAGCTCTTTTTATTATAAAGGAGCACACAGGCTGTATCTTCAGTATTTTCAAGTATACAGACACAAAGAAACATGGGGAAGGGTTTCAGGGTCCAAATGATGTTGTGTGAGCTGGTAATTTTGTTCTTTTTGTGTAGCTGAAGTAAGGCAGATGGCCAGAAAAGTGGCCTCGGGACAACTGGAACTGGTCACTCCGTATCTACCCAGTGATTGCACATCTGAAAGTGAAGTGGAGAGTATAAAGGAAGCATTTCAACATGTCACTAGTAGAGTCCAAAAAAGTCAAGACCAACAAGGATATAGATGGCATACAGGTGACAGTGTTGAGCCTTGGGATGTGGACTGTGAGGGTGGATCTGTATCTGAGGAGAGTGATCTGGAGTCTGTATTCAGAAGTCCTGGAGGTAAGGCTGAAAAAAGAGGTTTTCCTCTTTGTTTGTCTCTATCTCCCATCAGATTTCAGCTTCTCTGACTTTTGTTACAATAATTGACCATTTTCTCTTCCAGAGTCCTTCTCCAAAGGCAAAGCCAGTGGCTCAGTCATCCATGAATAAAGTCTAAACTGAGTTTTGCACATTAATAGATGAATGAAATGTCCAGTGAGCTTGGAGGCCTCTCATGATCACTGATTATCACATACCAGCATGTGACAGCTAAAGCTTTCAAATCCATGAGTTTTCTTTCTTTCTATTGGATTGCTACCAGTTTTCTACTTTACCAGCAGAAGTAGTGGGTGGTGCTGTAGTTACGGATAAAGGAATAAGAAAATCTTTGCCTGCTTTGATTAATAATGTCTTTTAACTTATTTCTTTGTTTGTTTGTTTGTTTTGAGACAGTGTCGTTTTATTCCATTGGACCATCCATTTCCTATTATTTTTGCCTTAATAATCATATTCTGTTCTGACATTCTAGGGGGAAGTTGCCATTCACCATCACAGGATGAACAGGTAGAATCTGGAGTGTCTATTCATAAGAGTTCAGTTATTTTTCACCAAATTGCAACTGTCTCCAGAGTGTGTATAATATTCCAAGAACTCTAGCTGCTGCAGTGAGCAAAAGAGCAGTTGAGAATGGTCTGTTTATGTTACTAACCTAACTATTGAGGCAGCCATCTTTTCAGTTGTGATCTGACTAGTAGTCACCTCAGCTTTTTTTCTTTCCTCTTCCATGAACTGTCAGAGTAATGTAAAGAGTAGGAGCTTGCTTGAAATGCAGAACGATCAAATTACGCATCATTGCCTGTTTGATGCAGTTTTAATATTATTGACTAAAATGTGCATTCAGTAGAGAGTGGAGACAGCATCTTAAATGCTGGTGTCTTTCACAGGGGCATTCAAGAGAATTACCTTGTTGCTTTAATTCATCTCCCAGTGTGTCTGAAGAATTCTTCTCTCTAGATCCTGATTATTTCCTTCCTCCTGCTGTTCAGGGAGGCTCAAAACTAGAGGCAAGAGATGCAGATACAACAGGAATTAAGGGTGTGTCACAAACATTGGATGTAAGTTGAATTGCATGTGATTGTATCATGCTCCAATTTAATTTGAAGAACAGCTGTAGAAAATGTGAGAGTGAAGGAATATCTACAAATTGTCATGTATCTAAAAGTAAGAAAACTCTGATCCTGGCGCTTTAGAAGCAAGCAAAGAAAAAGAAGCAAACACCCAAACTCTCTAAATAAGAGGCACATGTTTAGTTAATATGTTTATTGAGAAATTAAATAATCTGTAGAACCCTAACGTTACTCTGTTGGCTGAGAAAGGTTTGGGGCTGCTGATAATCTCAACCTTTCCTTCCCAGCTCTATCAGCCATAGTATTCAAGAGTCTTAATCTTCATTCAGTTCTTGAAATTTTGGAGCTGAAACAGATTACTAATTCCAATCCTTGGTGTTTGCTGATGAGCACTTGAAAAGCTGTCTCTGTTCTGCTTATTGTGAACATCATCCTGTGTGAATTGTCCTACTTTTTGCAGTTCACCAGTGTGAAATTGCATTTGCTTCCTTTTTCCTCCCTGCTTTAGACCTCAAATCCTGGAGGCAAATTAGAAGACACTCATGTTTTATGTTTGTTTGTTTGTTTTTACAGAAGCAGTTGCCTGAAGATGCAGGATCAAGTATTCAGGTATCAGGTAAATTTGCTCTCTCTTCTGAAGTCAGAGAGACCAAATCTTGTTGCACTTGTGATTTTTGTCAGCAGCCTTCCTGTTAGAAGGCTGAAGCTAGGTTCTTTAGGGTCGCTTGGTGTCTTCTCTTTGTTACACTGAGAGCTTAGAACACTTGGGATTTTGGAAAGGGAAATTTGGGCACTGCAGTCACTGAAATATCACTTAATGCAGTGATTATGTTCTTGCTGTTTGATGAAGCAAGCAAGCAAATCCTACTCTGCTTTGTGCCTTAAGGCTAAGTTTAATGTTTTCATGCAACTTGCTGTGGTGCTGGGAAGTGAATTAGAGTTGTATTTACACATTAATATTGTTAAAAGTATCTTGAGCATAAAAGCCTTAAGAGCTGACACTGTGTGTAGAGCGATGTGAGGATCAACATTGTTTCTCTAGTCTGCTGCTTGTCTTAGCTCAAATGTGTAAATGTTGTGATATTCCCCAGTGCTTTAGTGGTTGACTGTCTGGCAGCTGTGGTATGTTTATGAAAATGCATCTTTAAAACACATTTGTCTCTTGACAACAACAAAGGTCACAAGAGCTAAAAAATTTAATAAAGTTGCAATTTCCTGTTCAATGAGTTGTGTCACTTTCCTTTGTACTTGCAAAACCCAATAACAGGGAACATTTGTTATTTGTATTCAGGAGGAAAAATATTATTCTGCAGTACAGCAGCACAGAACTGTGGCAGTAACACACGAGGAGTGAATCAGCTTATCCATATGCCTGTAGCCAGGTAGACAGACTTATTTTCATTGTTACTTCAGGCATAAATTGGGTTATAAAGTATACTCTCTTTACTAAATCTGCTCTAATATTCAAATAAGATGCCAGTGGTGTTTTTAATGATCTACACAGCATAGTCCATTGCCAAAAAATAATAAAAGGGCTTCTGCAAATCTCTGGGGGTTTTGTTTTTATCATGTTCAGTATATTTATTTTCTTTATTTGCATAATGAAAGAGTAAAATAGGAAAAGTAAATCATGTGTATAACAATTCCTTTTACACTGATACAGTATATCAGTTTCAAACAGAGCAAAGATAATTCACATTGTGGCTTCTGTCATGTGTTTTAGTTTTGTTCTGCTGTGGTTTCAGAGCTTGAGTGGCATGAAGATCATGCCTTTTCCCCTTCTCTGGGAAGAGTGATGCAAGTATGCTCACTGCTTCCTGCCTGCAGATAACATTAGCCTGTGCTTAGTGGCTTGCAGTCTCACTTGTCAAGCTGGAGGCTTTTCTGTCCAGTATCTTGTAAACTTTGTGTTCCAGTAGTGTGCAGATGTCTGCCAGAATCACCACTCCATGCTGCAAGGAGTACTGTCCCTTAAAAAAAAACAGTCCTCTCCCTGAAGATCATCCAGCAGTGGTTTTCAGGCATCTTAAAAGCCTGTAGCCTCAGCTTGCTTTGTGTGCCCCCCAATAGCAGCTGCTCAGTTCCCCAAGTGTGGGAATGACAGCTGCTTTTACTGACTCAGTATTTGTAGTCTCTCCTCTTCACTGGAGGAAATGAGTTACCAGTGTCAAAGGTGAAGGTAGGTAGCAAGAGTATAAATAATGGGCCTAAAGGTAAAAAGTAATGTTCCCAGTTGCTCTGTCAGTTAGGAACTGCAGTTTGGCCATCAGGACACAGAGACCTTTTGTTCTCTTACCATCAGACTAATGCCTCTTTGACCTTGAATGGGATTGTTACAGTTTGAGAGAACAGTTTACAATGCCAACTAACCAAATGAAGATAAAGCCACGTAGTGATGTGTATTTACAGATCACTGTAGTGATGTGTATTTACAGATGTGTACTTAACTTTCAGTCTCTTTTGAAAGCATGCATGCCCTGTAGATTTTTTTTTTCTCTTTACAGCATACAGTGTGCTTAAATAGAGTGCTCTGTCTCTCTCTGATTTCTAAGGTTTTAAGCAAACAGTTTATATGAGGTCATCCTTTAAACTTCCCAAGAGAAGAAACAAAATACATTTATTTTCATAATTTTTTCTGAGAAGATCAGTGATGATGGTCTTCTCTTCCCTTATTCCAGTGTTGAAGCAGCACAAGAGATGGTATCGAGGGAGCTGCAGGAAGACTGCAAAGAAAAGGACATGTAAGAGCCACAGATGGTTCTGTGCTGAAACTGCTGCAAGTTGGTTGTTACCTCTGTAAAAGTTCAGTGTTGGTGTGAAACAGGAGGACATGACAAACTCAAGCTGAGAGATGGAAAGTTGGAATGTTGAAAGGAGTTAGAAGTTGGCTGTAAAGGAGCCATCATATGGTTGTCCTTAGCTTAGTTAAAATATTTCCATATTTATATGTAATTAAATTAGTGTAACAAGTAATTAAACTAGTGTAATTTGTGCATGCCTCTTTGTTAGTGTTCCTCAGTTCTTCCATGCACGTTACACAGAAGAAATAAAATCATTTGGAAGAGTGGATTGTTAAATTGCATTACAAAAATAAACTGCAGACTATTTGTCTTGTGATTTATATTTTTAGCTTGTAAATTTTTCCTAAGTTTGTGGTTCAACTATTAAAGTT
>VXAB01005916.1:67509-125382 GCA_013399175.1 Odontophorus gujanensis | reverse complement strand
TTTTTACAGAAGCAGTTGCCTGAAGATGCAGGATCAAGTATTCAGGTATCAGGTAAATTTGCTCTCTCTTCTGAAGTCAGAGAGACCAAATCTTGTTGCACTTGTGATTTTTGTCAGCAGCCTTCCTGTTAGAAGGCTGAAGCTAGGTTCTTTAGGGTCGCTTGGTGTCTTCTCTTTGTTACACTGAGAGCTTAGAACACTTGGGATTTTGGAAAGGGAAATTTGGGCACTGCAGTCACTGAAATATCACTTAATGCAGTGATTATGTTCTTGCTGTTTGATGAAGCAAGCAAGCAAATCCTACTCTGCTTTGTGCCTTAAGGCTAAGTTTAATGTTTTCATGCAACTTGCTGTGGTGCTGGGAAGTGAATTAGAGTTGTATTTACACATTAATATTGTTAAAAGTATCTTGAGCATAAAAGCCTTAAGAGCTGACACTGTGTGTAGAGCGATGTGAGGATCAACATTGTTTCTCTAGTCTGCTGCTTGTCTTAGCTCAAATGTGTAAATGTTGTGATATTCCCCAGTGCTTTAGTGGTTGACTGTCTGGCAGCTGTGGTATGTTTATGAAAATGCATCTTTAAAACACATTTGTCTCTTGACAACAACAAAGGTCACAAGAGCTAAAAAATTTAATAAAGTTGCAATTTCCTGTTCAATGAGTTGTGTCACTTTCCTTTGTACTTGCAAAACCCAATAACAGGGAACATTTGTTATTTGTATTCAGGAGGAAAAATATTATTCTGCAGTACAGCAGCACAGAACTGTGGCAGTAACACACGAGGAGTGAATCAGCTTATCCATATGCCTGTAGCCAGGTAGACAGACTTATTTTCATTGTTACTTCAGGCATAAATTGGGTTATAAAGTATACTCTCTTTACTAAATCTGCTCTAATATTCAAATAAGATGCCAGTGGTGTTTTTAATGATCTACACAGCATAGTCCATTGCCAAAAAATAATAAAAGGGCTTCTGCAAATCTCTGGGGGTTTTGTTTTTATCATGTTCAGTATATTTATTTTCTTTATTTGCATAATGAAAGAGTAAAATAGGAAAAGTAAATCATGTGTATAACAATTCCTTTTACACTGATACAGTATATCAGTTTCAAACAGAGCAAAGATAATTCACATTGTGGCTTCTGTCATGTGTTTTAGTTTTGTTCTGCTGTGGTTTCAGAGCTTGAGTGGCATGAAGATCATGCCTTTTCCCCTTCTCTGGGAAGAGTGATGCAAGTATGCTCACTGCTTCCTGCCTGCAGATAACATTAGCCTGTGCTTAGTGGCTTGCAGTCTCACTTGTCAAGCTGGAGGCTTTTCTGTCCAGTATCTTGTAAACTTTGTGTTCCAGTAGTGTGCAGATGTCTGCCAGAATCACCACTCCATGCTGCAAGGAGTACTGTCCCTTAAAAAAAAACAGTCCTCTCCCTGAAGATCATCCAGCAGTGGTTTTCAGGCATCTTAAAAGCCTGTAGCCTCAGCTTGCTTTGTGTGCCCCCCAATAGCAGCTGCTCAGTTCCCCAAGTGTGGGAATGACAGCTGCTTTTACTGACTCAGTATTTGTAGTCTCTCCTCTTCACTGGAGGAAATGAGTTACCAGTGTCAAAGGTGAAGGTAGGTAGCAAGAGTATAAATAATGGGCCTAAAGGTAAAAAGTAATGTTCCCAGTTGCTCTGTCAGTTAGGAACTGCAGTTTGGCCATCAGGACACAGAGACCTTTTGTTCTCTTACCATCAGACTAATGCCTCTTTGACCTTGAATGGGATTGTTACAGTTTGAGAGAACAGTTTACAATGCCAACTAACCAAATGAAGATAAAGCCACGTAGTGATGTGTATTTACAGATCACTGTAGTGATGTGTATTTACAGATGTGTACTTAACTTTCAGTCTCTTTTGAAAGCATGCATGCCCTGTAGATTTTTTTTTTCTCTTTACAGCATACAGTGTGCTTAAATAGAGTGCTCTGTCTCTCTCTGATTTCTAAGGTTTTAAGCAAACAGTTTATATGAGGTCATCCTTTAAACTTCCCAAGAGAAGAAACAAAATACATTTATTTTCATAATTTTTTCTGAGAAGATCAGTGATGATGGTCTTCTCTTCCCTTATTCCAGTGTTGAAGCAGCACAAGAGATGGTATCGAGGGAGCTGCAGGAAGACTGCAAAGAAAAGGACATGTAAGAGCCACAGATGGTTCTGTGCTGAAACTGCTGCAAGTTGGTTGTTACCTCTGTAAAAGTTCAGTGTTGGTGTGAAACAGGAGGACATGACAAACTCAAGCTGAGAGATGGAAAGTTGGAATGTTGAAAGGAGTTAGAAGTTGGCTGTAAAGGAGCCATCATATGGTTGTCCTTAGCTTAGTTAAAATATTTCCATATTTATATGTAATTAAATTAGTGTAACAAGTAATTAAACTAGTGTAATTTGTGCATGCCTCTTTGTTAGTGTTCCTCAGTTCTTCCATGCACGTTACACAGAAGAAATAAAATCATTTGGAAGAGTGGATTGTTAAATTGCATTACAAAAATAAACTGCAGACTATTTGTCTTGTGATTTATATTTTTAGCTTGTAAATTTTTCCTAAGTTTGTGGTTCAACTATTAAAGTTATCTTTTTGACAGATAATGGAAATTTGCATGGCAGTCACTGCCTTGGTAACAGTGAATGTGTGATCATGTAAAGATCTGTGAGGACCACATATTCCAGGGTGTATCTGCAAAAGCCTTTGGTTTGCCTAATGTAGTTCCAGTCCAAGAGCTGATTGAAAATTGTTGGTTGAGTGTCCATCACTTCCTGTGCAGATCTGTAGCAATTTCAGTTTGTCTGAGTAATTCTTCTACAGACCCCTAAGGTGTTACGTTATTCTTAATGGATCTTTGTTTTCTTTTTGTGAAACTTTGAGGTTTTCCTTTGACTTTGGAGACAGGTTTTCCTCAGTGGTTCACAGTTGGAGTTGTTGTTCTTTCCTGAGGTTTCTGTTATAAGAGAGTTGTTAAAATAAAATTCTGTAAAGAAGGGGAAGACTAATAAGAGGCTAATAGTTAACCTTTTCTGACTGCAAGATCATTGAGGATGATGATCTTTAGTCTTTGAAGAATTCTGTGTGAAGTTGTCAAAGCAATTGTCTTCTGGAAAACTAGATAAGACTGAACAAAAGTAAAAAGTGAAGACCTTGAAAATAGCAGAATTTAGCAATTTACAAGTAAAAGAACTGGCTATTCTAACTGTCAGAATGTCTTTCAATACTTCAGATCAGTGACAGATATTGAGGATTTGTCAAGTATTCCCTGTGAGGAGAACTACTACGAGGATATAAATTGTAAAACGCCTGCAGTGAGTCATGCAGCACCAAGTGTCAGCACTCCAATCAGTTCAGGTAACTGCAGAGAGGGAAGAAGGGAGGACAAATTAATTGCTCCAGTGTTTTATGCCAGGAGCCAGGCCTTTCTGCCAAGACTTGCTAATGTAAAAACTGTTTATGCAAGTCATAGAAACTCCATTCACGTAGCACCAATGCAGAAATGTCATTTTCCAGCTTTGCTATCATTCTTTTTTGAATTCTAGAGGGAAAAATTCCAGTAGCCTTTGAAAAACACGGGTGCTGCTGTGAAGTAGCTTTGGATTCTTCCTCATGCATTTGTCAAGTGGTTTCCTCTGCAGTGTCCAGGACATTCACCACAACCTATGAAGAGGAGAGGAGCACTGAATTTCTCTCTGCCTCTGCAGGCGTTTGCTTCTCTGGATTGAATGAGCCTGTAAGTCCAGGAAGTTAAACACACTGCACTTAATTCAGTGTAAATGTTGAGCACCATCAGAACGGCCTTGCCTGCTGATAAAGAATTGCCTCTTCTCAGTGTTAGATCCAGTGATCTTGCAATACCAAAGCAATACAGATTGGCAAAATTATTAGTTAGAAAAGACCTGTTTTGTTTGGAGGGTGAGTTGGTAAGGTGATTTTCTGATATGCCAGCAGCTGGTGGCTTACCAGAACCATTCACAATTCATAACTGAACTGTGAGTTACAGGCACTGATGGTAATGTTGTAGCTACAATATTATCTTAACTGTCTTTCCAGCCAGCTTATATATAAAACGGTTGCCTGCATGCTTTTCTTATGTGATGATTCTTATTCAGTGGTAGAGTTGTCTTTTAATTATTAGAAAAAATAGAATTTGTTCAGCCAGATTGGTAGTGACTGCATTCAGTGTCATCAGGTCAGCTCTGTGTTTTTAGGCTTGCATGGAAATCTGTTGAAATTCATTAAGCCCATTTGCAGCTCAGTGCTGCCTTAGCTGGTTGTAGAGTCAGTTAATCGTGTTGCTTCTTTGCCTAAAATATTTTTCTAGGATCATGAACCTGAAGTACTTGTTTCCATTTTGAAGTCTGTGAAGATTTGTCTTTCATTACAGATTTTTAGGGGGTTCTTTTGGTTAAATGTAGAAAATAGGAGCTGTCAGAACTGTCCTTTCAGAGAACTGCTGTCCAATTGCCCATACAGAATGTCAAACGAAATGAGGATTGTGTAGCTGACAGTGTCTTAATGACTAGCAAAAAGATGAGTAAAAACAGCCTAAGCAAAATTCCTGACACGTTTAGCTTACCTGAATGCCTCCTGTTTTTTCACCTTCTGAACTAACTTGAGAAGCTTATTTAGAAATGTTAAGACTTTTATTATTGTCTTACCTCATTTTTGTCTTGGTATGTTAAAGGTGGTGGTTGGGGAACAGCAGTTCATCAGTTTACATTGTATTTAATTCGATATGATCTTACACAGGGTGAATTGTCAGTTGTTGCTCCTTCCTCAAGAAGCACCAGGGAGGCATCTGGTGAGTCTCTCAACCCACCCCCAGCCCAAATAGAGTCATCAGTAAACGGATGAACAGATTTGAAAAGGAATTCTGGAGGTTTTTTTTTCTTTCTTTTTTTTCCTGGGCATCTCTTTTTATAGGGGTAACTAATTATGCACTCAATTGTGTATTGCTAGGGACTGTTAGGTTAGAAATTCTGTGTTTGCCATTGCAGGCTAAGAACTCTGACCTTTAATTGGCCTAAAATCAGCAATGCAAAAGTGAGAACTGTATGTGCAAGTCTAGCTCCAAGTAGTTTTTCCATTTTGATAATACTTAAAGATATTTGATAAAATGTGAATGAGCCAGGCTCATGAAGGCTGATAAATGAAATATGTCAGCAAGATGCTGTCATAGTCTTGGTTTATATCACCCTTGTTAAAAATTAATCACTACTAATTAGTTTTATTTTTTTCCCCCATCTCAGTGCTCACTCAGGCATCTATCCACCTCACTGATGAGCTCCCTCCACCAGCCCAAGAGCTGCTGGATGAAATTGGTAAGAGACACTTCACCCAAAATGGTACAAGATTTGCCAGCTGCGTTTTAAAGCCAAGGACAGTACTTCAGTACACAATCAGGATTTTGCCCAAATCATTCTCTGAATGATTCTCTGAAACTGCATATAGTAGTAAGTGGGGATCATTTTCAGATGTTCAGCAAGTAATGTCAGAAAGCCTAAGTCTTTGTAGACTCTGTATTTGTTTCCAATGAGTCAGAAAGTAGAGAGTTTTTAAAAGAAAAAAGGAAAAAAAAAACAACACAACAGGACATGAGTTAGCTAAATAGTACAGTCACTTGAGAATGGCACTGGTACTTGTTTGTGTTATCCTACAGCTTTGTTAAATCTGCTCCCATTTAAAATTGTTACCCAAAGGGTAGAAGCTACCATGACTTTAATCATAGGAGCATCCTGTTTTCTGTTTTTAGGTGGCAAAGAATTGCTCGCTCTTCAGTCACAGTGGTTTTGTTGTATTTGCATAAAGTACAGCTATTTCAGACTCCATTTTTGTGACAGCCTACTGCTTCCTGCTTATCGTAGCTTAGCAGAAGGTGGCTGAATATATTCACATGCTGTAGAGAACAGAACTTAGTGAGATAAGTCTGGGGAGTTGAGAATACCATCGGATTTTGCTAAATAGGGTAACAAAGCTAACATCCACAGGTTTTCTTTTGATTTTTCTTCCGTATCTGGGATTGTAAGGGGAAAGATTAAAGATTAATTTCCACATGCATTTTTCATTTAAGTATGAAGCAGAATGTTCACTCTGGCAAATCTAAAAAATGTGCTGCACTGAAATACTTGTGTGCATCGTGCTATTGGCCACCTATTGCTGTAAATAATTGGAGTTTTCTTAGTTGGTAGGAGATCAGATGGCTGAGGAAAGAGTACCTCAACAGTAGACAGCTGCAGGTTCCTGAGCATAGTAAATAAAACCACAATTTATTTACTATCTTCATTTCTTACCTTTTGACTTTAAAATCTTTCTGTGAATAGATTCTGATCAGATTAAAATGGAAGGTGCAGAGGCAAAAAAAGAAACTGAGATGAGCGAGAAGTGTGATTCAAGTGTGTGGACTTTGGAGACGTTTAATCTGGCAGAGGAAACAGAAAGGTATGAAAAAGACAGGGATGATAACAGCATGTGTCACTTTGGAACAGTTATTCTAAATCTTTGTCATTCAGTGTATTATAACAAGATCCAGTGCTTATTATAATAAATCTGAGAATCGTGATCATTTTGGCTGTTCTCTTTGAAAAAATATGTAGTATTAAATATGGCAGCATGCATTTAAACTCTTTTATTCAACAGGGCTCACTCTACTCTTGATGACGTTTTAGAAAGAATTCTCTGTGCTGTTTCTGCAGATGGGCAAGTTCAAGAACAGCAACAACAAGATGAGGAAATTCAGGGACATGCTCTTGGGTTAGCTGTTAATCAATACTTTATTCTTAACTTCATCTTGTTCATGTTTTGTGTACAGTCCTATAATGGACTTGTTGGAAAAAGGGCTGTTGCTTTTTAGACTGTAATGTGTGGAGGAAGTCTGCTTGGAGGCATCCATCAGAACTTTCAGTACTAAATTGAGAGAGAAGAGAATATTTTGTTAAGATAATTTCCTGTAGGTGAAAAGCGAACATTTCCAATAGGCCTGGAAGGTAGTGCATCATCTTCACAGAAATTGGAATGAATGCACCAGAGTAGTAGATGATTTATTTTTTTTTCCTAAGGTAGTGAGAAGAATGCATATTAAGAGAATAGTGAAACCTCTCTAGGGAGAGAAAAAAGACCACGACACTTTAAAGAGTTTGGGAGAGCCAAACTACCTTGGAAGAAATGAATAAAATGGCAAATGTATTCTGCATCCCTTTAAGAAAAAGATGCATAGCCCAAATGACTTTTTTCCTCTTAGAATTGAACATGAGGGCCTTAAGCTCTGAGCAGCTCCACAGTAAATGCCAGTGAGTGATCATAAGTCATTCCTAACATATATCTTACTAAGGAACACAAGATAGCCTGATGTTCAGCATCAGGATTTATTTATTTTTAAGGCAAATGTCATGATAACCACAAGAATCTCGCTGATGGGGCAATCTGATTCCTGCAGTGTGTGTTTTCATATTTTTATATATATATATATCTGTATTCATAAATGGCTCAATCCAAAGCCCATTTACACTCACAGTCAAACCACATTTGTGTAGTGCATGTAAGGAATCATTGGAGCCTGCTTGTGGTTGTCAAGGTAAATCTGCAGATTTAGTGGGAAGAGATTGTTTGAAGGTTGGGTGGGGGCAGATGCCCATTACAGATCAGGGTAAAAATAAGGAAGCATCTTCTATCTCCAGTAACTTTTATTTTAGTACTCTGTATTCATCCTCTCTGAATGAAAATACAGAAAAAAAAAACAACTAAAACGATGTGCACATGTCTGTCATTAAAGGGCTGCAAACCTGAAAGATCCAGGAGAGCTTGGAAGGAAGAAGGGAGTAGAGGAAAGTGGAGCCAGGACCCGAAGCAGCGAGGCAGATGGATGTGCAGGGATTTCAGAAGGTCCTCTTCATCTGTAAAGCTGCTGGGTGCTGTACTGGACAGTGTCTCATTTATTCATTTATTATGTTCTTAGCACTGAATTTGTCAGGCTTGCACAGGGTAGTGTTCTGTTCTTCCTTTTTTCCATCTGAGCATTGTTTCTACCCCATGATTTTGAAAGAGGAAGCTGCTGTAGACTTCATCTCTCCAGAGATGCTTAGAAACTTCTGCTTTTTGAATCAGTTTAGACTGACAGTGCTCTGAAACACTTGCAAAGAAATATGTCTCATTGTGAGAGTGCAGTTTCCTCTTCTGACCTCTCCAGAGCACTGATGAACAGTTCATATTACTGCACCTGAGTCCATTTAGTCCTTGGCTTCTCTGGCTTAGGCACCTAAAGGCTTCATATTGTAAGCATTTTGGGCAATTTCCACCCTCATTTTGTATGTACCTGTGTGGCATGTGCTAATGCTATCAAATCCCTAAGACAGCTGTCTCTCAGTCTAGTCTCTCCAGGCTTTCCTCTAATAGAAACTGGAAGCAGGGAGGAAGACACAAGCTGAGATGAAAGAGCTTCCTCTATTGTCTGTGTCAGAGATGAAGTCATTTTACACAGTTGGCAGCTAAGGTATCTTTCTGCAAGGAGGTTTCTGACTGCAGGTGAAACTTAATGGGTCTAGCCAAAGGAATCTGCAGTGCTGATGAAACCAGAGCTTTCTCTCTGACATGATGTGATAGTGTGTGGTTTTGGTTTTGAGCTGAGTTTAAGTGTTCTTTGAATTGTTTTCTTAATTTTATTTTTATTTGTTAAGGCAAGCACTCTGTAGATCAGAAATTCCACTTACGGGAGCAGCAGTCTTCAACTTCTCCATTCAGGTGAGCATCTCTGTGACTTAAATTGGGCTTTTCACAGGAATTTGTGTGTTCTCTGGCTCTGTGAGATACATTCTTGTTTTCCATGCCCAGGAGGGGCAATATGAAATCCCATTCTCTTCCACACTTGGTCTGATACAAGGAAAAAGAAGACCCAGAACTGTGTAATTTTTCTTGACTGTGTCTTCATTTTTTTTTCCCACAGGATAATTGTTTTGGATCAGAATGTTTCTCCTACATGATTAGAATGGATAATGAGTGCATCTTCGTGTTTCAGCTGCTTACTGCTGCTGGTCCAGTATTCAGCCTGTGAACTGCAATGCATTTTTGGTCACAAAGACTTGTAATGTTCAGACTTCTTTCATCTGCAGCAGCAAGTACTGAAAAAGTCATAGTGCAGTTTTACTTTATAGTGCAGTTTATACTGTGTTGGGGTTTTTTTTGCCACTGTTTGATATCAGTTACACTGCAAAAGTGATCTGTTTTCTGACACCCTTACTAGGCTGGCTGTTTGCACACTTTCATAAGCAAACTAATTTTTTTTGCTCTGTTGCATTACAGTTTTCAGTGTTACAGACAGAATGACTATAATTCTGTGAACTGCTGTTACAGCTCAGACTCTCATCTAATTTTTCCTTGCTGGAGTGTGGAGTGCTGTGTTGCAGCCCACGTGGTGTATGTTTTTCCTTGCTCATTAAATTTAACAAGGGTAATTTCTTGTTTTCTCTTCTCTTAGTGCTTTTGTGATCTAGCGTTGAGCTGATTTGTCTGATAAAGGAGATTAATTGCTGTGCAAGGAAGTTAATGAGAAAAAAACAGTGTTCTTTCAGGGATGCAACTGCACCAATATTTTCCTTGTCAGCATTCAACAAGAACATAGAAAAGTTAGCATTACTGGAATAGCTGTTGCTTAATTAAACCACGCTTTTGTGGTCCAAAAAGGTCCCTGGAAGGTAACTGCCTTTTGGATCAGGCTTTTGATGGGCCCAGCAAGTTCATGTTTAACTGTTCCTGTGATAAATGCTGTTCAGGTGCAGGATGTGTAAAGATAATCCTTATCCCTTTTGAACACAGTGCAGTTCTGTGGGCCTTCTTACAGTTTTGTGTACCACGTGTTTCTTTTTCATCCCTGTTCAAAGAGGGAAATTTTGCCTATCTGTAACTGTTAGTTAACTAATGTGGTTTAATGGTTCTAATAAACATTTCTAAGCTTAATGTGCTGTAGTGTGATTACTCTGTTTTTTAATTGTTACTGTTATTTTCTGTCTTCAAGTTACGTATACAACTAGATATGGAGATAGATGCTGTGGACTAACACAGTTTGGGGAGCTTTCTTCAGAAGAAATCAAGAAAAAACAGATATCTTTGATCCTTTTAGTCAAGTCCTGGTGGTGATAGGTCATAAGGACCAGCAGCAAGGAGGTGCGTGGGGAAAGAGCAGTGTCAGTGCGTGGGAAACTGATCAGTGTGTATGTGGAATTGTCTACCAAGTTTAATGTTTTCCAGTCTCTGCTCATGTCAACTGCAGGTACAGTTTCCTCCATGTGCAGGCAGAGGTACATCATACTCCTGATGCACAAACTGCTGGAACAAGACCCTGCATAGGTAGGGGGCTGTGGGGGGCAGCTTGTTGCAAGGAATGTGTGGTGGTGACAAATGCATGCAGGTTTGCTGTGTGATCCTGCCCTTGTTACCCATAGCTGAGAAATGCCTGAGGACCATCACCTTCTGCTTCAGGCAGTGTTTATGCAGTTTCTTTGTGTATCACAGCCCTGATGAATGAAAGAGAAAATAGCTAAAACTTGCTGGTCTGCAGCAGTGCAGCGCAGTGGAGTGAGCACACGTGAGTTTTAATGCACATAATTAAAATTACTTTGGTTTGTAACGTGAGATTTTTCCTTAGCTTCTTGGATATGTTTTTTTTTTTCATGCTTTATCTATCAAACCAAATGGTGAGCAGACTGTGAACCATTTTCCTATCTTTTTTTAATCTTAATGTGGAGAATTTTTATTTCTGTTGCTAGAGAACCTTTCTAGCAGTCCATAGCCTGTCTGCTCTCCTTATCATGGCCAGAACACAGCAGTTGGAGATTTTGGTTGTTAAGCTGCTTGTACTTTTCCAGAATTAAGTTCAGCATGAATGTAAATCATCCTAATAACATAAAGCATGGACACAAAAGCTGTAATTAACAGGAAGCATAAAACAAGGACCGACGAAAGACAGCAGAAAAGATCAGAGGCAGCCCATCTAATGCTGCTTTTCAGCTTCCCTGAGAATGAGAGGCCAATTAATTAAATTAAAACAGCGATGCTGAGCTGTTCTGATGTCTCTCTGAGGCACTGGGCTGTGATGAGCCATATTGCTCACAGGAAAGCAAGGGGAGAGGGGGACATTGGGACATAGGGATTTGGAGGTGGGTAAGGATGGGTGTCCTGTCCCTCTGCTGCTGTGGCTTTAGAGGCCCTTGCAGAACCCTGCTCAAAGTTGATCAAGTGAAGGCATGCAAGGACAAAAGCAGGTGCTCCTTCCATTAGCAGCAGCCGTGTCCTCAGTCCCTGTGTACTTGTTGTCATGCTGGCCTTGTATTGTTTTTGATGTTGTTTTCTTGGTTGCTTGCTTATGGTTTTGTTTTGAAGCTAAAACTCAAGGAGGAAAGACCTCTGTACCCAAAATCTCATCGTAGTCTGTGCTGGTCCAGATTACCTTTCTCTCTCTGGTGGTTATCAAGGTGCAGACTGCCTAGTGGTGGGGGAATATCATATGCAGCTGTTACTATGGCTTCCCTCTATCCCCTTTGTGTGTTTGCTGCTATAGTTGAGCAGTGCTTTTCAGTTTCCAAGCGAGGTGGTTCTAGCAGAGAGCTGTGGGAGCCTGTGCAGGTTTTGGGGGTCTTATATTTATTTTTTTTAAGCTGACAAGCTTTGGCATCCTTTGCAATCTGTTAACACCTCAGCCATTTGGGCAGGGGCTTTGCTCTGCTTTGTCCTTGTGATCCCAGAACCTTGCTGGGAGATCAGTGACCCTTCCTTACTGTCTTAAGTATAAATACCTTTGTATCTTTAACTTTTCTTGCCATGGTGATCTTTCCCTTGGTGAGAGCTGAGTGGCACCTGTTCTGAGAGCAGCAGTGCCAGTCTTGGTAGCTGGAGGTAAAACATTTTCTGTGGGACCCTCTGCCAGCTGGTAAAGCAGATGAAGTTGAGCTAGTACTTTTTTGTTACTGTTTATTAATGCAGTCTGCACATAAACGTACCTGACTGACTCCTGCTACTGTGACCTAAGGCATCATAGCAAGCTCAGACTGGTTGTGCTTGTCTGGGCTGCTGGGTCCCCTTGGAACAGTGCTCCCCTGTCCTTCATTGTGCCCACGTTGGTGAGGCTGTGCAGGATATGCTGTGCTGAAGCAGAGGTTTCTGCAGGCAGGAATGGGCAGTGGTCACAGGGGGGAGTAGAGCTTCTTGTAGCAGATGGACACCACGATGACCAGCCCACTCACCACTGAGGCACAGGCCACCACCGTGCCCATCAGCACGGCCACCCCCACGTACGTGCTCTGTGGGGCCTGGTAGGGCCACTGGGGGCCATCAAAAGGCCCCGGGGTCCCCTTGGGGGGTGCCTGGGAGCTGTTGGAGGAGGACATCGATGCTCCTGCAGTGCAGCACAGCACTTGTGAAGCCCAACAGGTGACCCTGCCCCAAAGCTGACCCTCTTTATAAAGCCCCAGAGGAGCTTTGTGTTGAAACACCTTAAGCTTTTTCTTTTTAATCTGAATAGTTCACCCTCCTTTTTTTTTATTTTTTTTTTCTAGTCAGCTCTTTATTCCAGAGGGGATAAAGGGTGACTTAAGCCAAAAACCTGCTGCCTACCTTCTGCCTCATTTAATCGAGTAAATAGGTTTGGTTACGTGAGCACTGTGGTGACAATGCAGCCCAGTGCTGTGGGCACAGGGTGTGGGGTGATGGTGGTGGGGGGAGCCCCGTTGGCCACAGCTGGGGCTGCCTGTAAAGCCATGCAATAACCACATTATATACCACTGACAGAACCACAGTCTGTGTTTGATGTAGACTACAAATAGATACGATAAATATGTAAGTATATATACACTACTACAAATACATAAAAGCATGTATTTCTAGCTCTGTATACAACAGAGGGACAGGGCTGGGGTGATACGTCTGATCCTTCACAACGTCTGCCATGGAATAATTCACACAGAACGTGGCCTGAATGCAGCACGTGGCGTTGCATGGCTCATCCCTAACGGCCTTCTGCTGAGCCATGCAAACTTAATGGAAACTCAGAGATTTGGTATCTAATCCTCCCTTGCCTAATCCCTCACCCTGGAAGTCCCCTTGCAAAGCCCTCAGCCCTTTGGGGATCTGTCCAGCAGGAAGGAGTGGGCAGTGCAGAACGATCCCCCTGCACTGGTTCAGAAACGTAAGGCCACGTGGCCAAGGCGAGACTCACAAGCTACGCCTCTTTCTTTTTATTTCCCCTTTTTATTTTGGGTTCTCGTTATAAATATTAACAAATCTGACAAAAAGTACACAGGGAGATAATACTGAAATACAAAATTCCTGTAGGATGCAGGTTAAGGACGACTTCTGCAGCCTTCACATGGTAGCAAAACATCGGTATCAAACATGTCACGAGGCGGGCGCGACGACCACCGCTCTGCATGCAGCTGGGATGCACGGACAGCCCGCTTAGAAAAGGCTTCAGTACAAAGTGAGGAACCCCACGTGCTGCAGCAGGATGTGCTCCATCCCTTTGCTCCTTGACGGTCACTTTGCACGAGCTCCTGCACCCCAAAATCAGCCCCCAACAGCACGGGGCCGGAGCAGCAGCGGGCATTCCGGTAAAATCCATGCACATCTGTAGAACGCATTACAAATATGAAGTTATCAAAAAAGACCCTATGAACATATATATAGATTTCCCCCCTCCCCCGTTATCAAACATGGTGTAACGCTGTCGCAACTTGGAAAAAGTCAACGAAGGTTTCCAGAGATCTGATTGCTTTCCCAAAGGGAAGTCGTCGACGCACACGGCTACGCGGTTCAGAAGCTGGAGGGAAGAGGTGGAGACCAGACAGGACAGCAGCTCTTCCGAAGGAACTGTGGTTTAAAGGCTTCCGAAATTTCAGGCATGGTGCAGCATTTGGCAGAGTTCTCACCCACTGGTGCCTCACTGGGGTTCGAGTGAGGGGGAACGGGGTGGGACGTGGCAGACAGCCCCGCTCTGTGCCACACACAGCACTCCGTGGAGCATGGAGAGAGCCAGCAGCCCCAGGATGAGCATCCCCACGGGTGGGATCAGAGTGCAGCATGCCATGGGAATGGAAGGCAGTGGGAAAAGAGGAGCAAGAGGAAAATGTGGCGTACGAGCCGGAATTCCTGACAATAGAACGGGATCCAAGCTCTGCTGGGAGGCTTCTGGGGAAGGGTTTGCAAGGGGAGCAGCACCACGGGGGGAGCAGGAGTGGTCCCTGCTTTATTCCTCGTGGCAGCTCCTGGGGAGGCAGAGCTGCGGGTGTGAGAGAGGACGAGCACAGCATTTCTGGAAGTAAAACAAACAGTCTTCCCATGTTACCAGAGAACACAATCGTTCCGACGGAGGAGCTTTAAATGCGTAAAAGAGAGTTTAGGCCCAAACCACAAAGACTGACAAACCACCAGGAGCAGGGCATGACGGCCTCAGCGAAACAGTTCCACGTTTGAGTGACGCCTTTTGCTCACAGTAGACACACGAACGAAGACTGACGCACTCATTTTTGCCACTGAATTGCAAGGCAGCAAGAAGGTAAAGTCAGTACAGCGACGAGCTGGGAGAGGAGCTGGACCTGTGTGCATGCAGGTGTGTGCTGAGTGCGTGTGTGCATGCGTGCACGTGTGTGCAAGCACGTGGTCGTGCATGTGGGTGTGTGCATGCACGTGCATGCGTGTGGGTGCGTGTGAGGTGTGTGTAAGGTGCACAGAGGCAGTCTGGAAAAGCTGCAGGGGATGGGACCCACGGAGCAGAGCGCGTGACCTCCGCGTTGCTCCCCGGGCAACGTTCCCCTCTCCAGCACAGAGCAGTGCAGTGCTGCCCTGCAGCCCCAGCCGTGCAGGGAGCTCAGTCGCTGAGGACGGCCCCGGGCAGCTCGTTTGTCAGCGTGTGCCAGCGCTCGATTTTCTTGTCCTTGTTCTTCAGGCAGTCAAACCAGTGCTTCAGCCGCTCGCCTTTGGCGTTAATTCCCAGCACGACTCCACCTTGAGAGAGACAGAGAGAAGAGGTGGGTGTGCAACAGCCTGCGGGACACGTTGGGGCACACCAGGACACAGCCGTGCCAGCCCTTCCAGGGCCCCAGCTCACAGGGTCCATTTGTAGTTGGGGCAGCAGAGATACCACTGGGCTCCTGTTAGCAACACATCACCGCAGCCGCTAACAGCATCGCCTTGGTGGTGTTTTGAAGCCCAGACATCCAGCAGAGACAAATGAAGCCTCCCTGCTCAATTTGATTTTTTTTTTTTTCCAGGAAAAGTAATCTGGAAACGAGCTGGGGGGATAGGGGGAGGGAGGGGAGGTGGGATGAGCTGCTGCTGCCTGCTTGGGTCGGGGAGAGGAGGCTCAGGTGCACAGGAGGAGGAAAGCGGAGCAGAAACGCAGCAGGAAGGCACGTGGGGATAGAGAAGGGCAGCAGGTGAGAAAGGACTCTGCGTATGAGATGGAGATTAAAACAAATGAGCGTGAGAAGAACAAAAGGTAGCAGGGAAAGGAGAGAAACCTCAGGTGGAGGAAGGCAGCAGCAAGAATCGAAGCATGAAACGGGCAGCTGGGATAGAGGAATGGTGGTGAGGCAGGACGGGAGGTGCAAGGGGGATCAAGCAGAGGGCAGCAGGAGCACAAAGAGAAGGAAAAGGGAGGTGTGACATGAGGGGGAAGAGCTGGGACAGCTTCTCCACTGAGAGAAACTGGGAAAGGAAATAAAACCAAGGAATGCTTGTTCTCCTCCATAGGTGCAAGATGTCTGGTGCTCCACGGGGCCCTACTCACCTATGAAGTCATTTGATTTCCCGATGTCGTAGTCCCACACGGTGACCTCTAAGGTCTTTTTAGCCAGGTCGCCATGCTTTATCTCATAGCAGAACTCCTGCAGAGAGAGCAAGAGTGCTCACACTAAACCCACGCAGAGCCCAGTGCCCATGGAGCTCAGCTCCATCCCTTCCTGCAGTGTCTGAGTTACTTCATCTTTCATTTTCACTCAGCACTGAGAAAAGTTGGGTGAGAACCACAGACCCACCTCATTAAATTCGGGGTTCAGCGTCTTCTTCTTCACTGCTGTCTTATGCTTTGACTTCTTGTCCTCATCTGGTTTCAAGTAACTGCAAGGAAACCACTCACCACGTCAGCATGAGCATCTTCCCCCGTTGCTGTACCCCAGCTCTGTTCCCATGCTAGCACCACTTAATATCTCTTGCTCACCATTAGAAATTAGGGCTTGCACCAATTAACATTGCTGTCTGCTTCCAGCCCTGCAGACATGGTCTGAAATACCACAAAAAATGGGGAGTAATAATTTTGCTTTAGGGATTGAGCTGTTCCTACGAGCATTCAGAAAAGAAGGGGTGGACTTTTATACAAATGTCTCCGCTCCTGAACCACCGTTAAAGAATTTGGAAGCATTCTGCCAACGAACTCCATCACTGAACTCCCACAGCCCCACCGGGCGCATTTTACCTCGGTAGCATCACCCCAACAAACACCATCCCTATGAGTGCTGAATTTTGGACAGGGATGAGGGATGGGTGCGAGTTACAGCCCTTAAAAGATCACTCAATTTCCATGCTGGGGAGGGGAAGGTTGGGAGGCCCAGCATCACTCACGTCTTGACGTAGGGGTCGGAGTAGCCATTGGCATCCATGGCAGCCAGGTGGGCGCAGCGGATGATGCCCACCAGCAGGCCCTGCTTCTGTGAGCTGTACTTGAGGGAGATGAGGATCCGGCCACGCTCCTCCAGTGACTTATCCTCTGTTTTGTCTATCTGGGGAGGGAATGTGCCCAGTCTGGGGCTGTTCGCCCGCTCCTTACGCATGCACAGAGATCAAAACCAGCCCCAGTGCTGCTTGAAATGCACTCATGGTGTCACACAGCCCCGTGGGGACATTGGTGTGACACCCACCACTCACCGGCAGCTGCTTCTCCAGGCAGATACTGAAATTTTTGGTCTGGTTGGGCTTCAACTTCTTCAGTGGGATCCGTGTCTCCCCGATGAACTCGTTGTGGCGGAACTTGTCCTCATCACAAACAGAGATCCTGAGAGGAGCACAGGGCAGCATGAGCAGGGCACAGCTATCTCTGTGTCCCTGCTGCTGGGGACATCACTGGGGGTTCTTCTGTCAGACATTCCCATTGCTGTCCATCTCTCATCTCTGCCAGTGGGACTGTGCTTGGCTTTAATGGGTTTTGGTGAATGGGAACTATCTGGGAGGGGGAAACAACTACATATAAATAGTGCCCTTCAATCCCATGTCAGTGGAACAGATTGCACACCATGATTTATCCATGGGTGGAGGATCTCACCATGGACAGTTTATCCAGGGGAGTTTTATCTGCAAGTGGACGATCTCTCCTTGTGGATGGTTTAGTTGTGGGTTGATGATCTCTCCAGGAGAGTTTTATCTGTGGGTGGATGATCTCTCCATTGGTGGTTTATCAATGGATAGTTTCTCCATGTGTGGTTTCTCCATGGTTGGTTTCTTTGGGGATGATTTATCCATGGAAGGTTTCTCCATAGAAGGTTTATGCGTGGGCTGTTTATCTATGGGTAATTTATCTGTGAGTAGTTTGACCACCAGAGGACAAGGACCTGACAAAGTGCTGCAAGATGGCTCAGCAATGCTGCACAAGGCGTTGGGAAAAAAGGCCAAGGTCTTTTACCATGGGGAAAGCACTCTCCAGAAAACCATCACCAAATGCAGCGTTACTATAGATACTCCTGGAGATGAACACCCCACTGCAACAGCCGAATCCTCAAAGAGAATCTGAAATGCAGGCACACTGTTTCTTATTCCCCTTCCTCCTCTCTTTCTTTCACAGACCCAAACCAGCAGAGGAGCAGCAGTAACTCCAGACAAGTGGCAATCACCAGCACACGTGGGGAGGGAGCGCTGAGTGCGGAGCCAGCTCTGCTCTTACACCAGGCCAGTGCAGATTTTACTTTTTGACAACGTGAGTAACACGTTCCCCTGCCCCACACCCTGCCTGCCTGCCACCCCAAAGCATCCAGAGGAGCTCTGCCATCCCCAGCCCTGGTTCCTGTTCCTCTCTCTTGAACCTCACTGAGCTGGCAATGCCTTGCCCCATCAGTGCCGAAATGTGAGTCAGATTAGCACATCTCTGAACCCAGCCCTGCCCTTGGAAATGGGTGTAATGCAATTACACCAGCTTGGATTTTATTACAAGGAATCTTTGTGATGGAATTTTTATGCCCTGGCTATAGAAAATCAGCTCCATGACAAACAGCATCTCCAGCAGCAACCCTCGCTCTCTGCGTGAGCCCCTCTAGGAGAACATCACCCCCTCACACCTCTCCCTTCAGCACACCCACTCCCCCATGCTCTGACACCTTCCAGCGGGAGCTCCGGGCTGCGGGATGGCTGTGATGGGGCATTGGGAAGCCCACGAGCATCCCTGTTCCCTGCCCTCCCCTCCCACTGCTCCGACCCTGACTCACTGCAGCTCCGGCCGCCCCGCTGCTGCTGATTCACTGCGTCAGCCCGCTGCTGTAGAAAGGGGAGGACGGGGTCAGCGAGGAAATCGGGGTCCTCTCACCCTTTTCTGCTCGCACATAGCAGGGGGCGGACACCGGAGATGCTTCGCTTGTCTCTTAAGATCCCGTGCGGTCCCTATAGCAACTTGGATAGCTCTCAGCGGAGGAGCAGGATGATGCCTACATGTCATCAGGAACACGGGAAGAGGCAGCGACCCGGCACTGCCCAGCTCTCCCCGGGACAAAGAGAGGTTTCAAGCTCCATCCCAACAGCTCCGTGTCCCAGTTCACAAAGCAGCAGCGCAGTGCCCGCTCACAGCTCCTGGCACAGAGAGCTCTGGGACCCCACAAAGCTGCTCTGCCCCTCTCAGACCCGATCAAATACTATTTTCTGAAGAATATATTTCATGAGTCACGATGTTTGTCAAACACATGATTAAACAGAGAATTCCTGGCATTCGCGGGCGCGCTGAGCATCACATGAATAATGCATTGCTCTGCCAATATATCTAGATATGAATAATCAGAGCCCGTCCACGGCCAGCTCTGGTATTTATTATGAATGTGATCTATTTATTGCCTATTACACGGGGTTATTTAAATGCAGGCCATTGCATTCTGCCCACATTGATGTCCCTGTCACTTTCCCATGCCCGCTGCCCCCAGCTTGCCCCCGCCTGGCCCCGCTGTGCAGGCAGCTCCCACTGCTTGGGCTGGGACTGGACGCAGGGACTTTGCTCCATGAATGGATGAGACCTTTCAAGATCCTCCCACCTGCTGCATTTCCTGAAACCCGAAGGATGGAGGAGTTTGAGGGGGTTGCTTCATTAACAAAATGCTGCTTGCTCATCACTCGTATATCCCTGCTGCCCCACGGGGCCACGTTCGGTGCTGGGCTCCCAGCCAGGAGCAGCCCAGCTGGACAGGGAACACTGGGGGCCCTTTTCCAGCCCCAGAGCCCCATGCTCCCTGAGCAGTCAGGAGGCAAAGACTGCACTGCTTTGATCCACACTGCTGTTTTTCCGTGAAAGGGATTCCACAGTCACAGCTCTGCCCCTCTGCAGCCCCAGCATTGATGTGCATGGAGCCCCTGAGCCCCGTCCCATCGGTGCTGCCTCCTGGATACATCTGCCTCCACATCTACGGGGAGCTGCAGTGTGCACCTTCTGCACGACCAAACGTCCCCTCCTCCAAAAAGCAGGAAATCTGAGCGAGGAGTTGCACAAAAAGCTGCACTCCTACCTTGTGTTTTGTTTGTAAGGAGCCACGGCTCATCTAAGTGCACCTCAGGATAAAGAAAACCTCCTTCTCCTATACCTTCTGCCGTGAAGGTGGAGAAGAGGAAACAGGAGGATGGGAAATGGTTCTGGGGAAATGAAAAGCACTTGAATTTTGGCAGCTGGCTCGTCCATGCAAGATGAAGAACGGAGCCACATGAGCTCAAAGCTCTGTTTCATCAGCAGAACAGCCCATGCGGGGCAGCAGCCCTGGCCTGGACATTTCTTCCACCCCCACTTTGTTCTTCTCCAGAACCACATCTAGGCAAAGCAAAAGCTTTGCTGCTTCTCTCTGTCCTCCCAGCACAAAAACCATCCCAGGATGGAGCTGTGACCATGGGAACCACCGAGCAGGGACACCATGGCACTGGGCACAGCATCCCCACATCTGCTGTGCAGAGAGCTGGCACCCCGAGGTGCAGTCAGGGCTTTGGGCTCCCTGCTGCATTTCACACATACCTCAGCAAGCATCTCCCCCAAACCCATTTCCACGCCTGAGAAACTGCAAACTTCAAAGCCCACAGTGAGAAAAATAAAACAAAAATCCCCACCGCTAATAGTAATGATAATAATAATAATAATCAAGCAGAGGCTTTCCAGCCCCGTGAGCCTGCAGCACTTTCAGCATGACTAATATCTTCCATGTGAAATGATAACCCACAGCGCTGAATTCCTCATCTGCACGCACGCTGTGACAACAGGTGGGCTCTGCTCCCCCAGCACGGGGGAAACCATCAGCTCTGGGGGAACTGCCGGAGCTCCACGATGGGATGGGGCTGTGATATCCACACACAGACCCCCATCTCACAACCTGCACGGGCACGCTCCCCCAGCACGGCAATGCAGGGACCAAACCCCACCCAGAGATGATGCGAAATGCATCAGAACGCACGTCCTGTACCGCAGCAATTCACAGCTCTGTCCTGAAAGCTGGGACAGGGGGGACTGAAGGGGAAGGCTCTGAAGGGGAACGATGGGTGGCACAGGTAGCAGGTCCTACCGCAGCGTTTTGCGGATCATGTCCTCGTCGGTGATGCCGTAGTAGGTGAGGGTCTCGTTCCACGTGGGGTTCAAAGTGTTGCGCAGCGTCTTCGTTCGCAGCTTATTCGCCTGGAAAAGCCATGGAAGTGAGAGGGAGCCGGGCAGACCCTCAGGGAGCTCCCCATCCCCTCGTGAAGCACCCAGCCCCAAGTCGTCCCCCCCCTACCCCAGCACGCACTGGAGCCCAGCAGCAGAGCTTTGGTAGAGGCAGTGAGAGCAGGGATCGCATTTATACAGCGGGAGAGAGAAGGGGGGTGGAAAGATTAAAAAAAAATAAAATAAAATATCTTTTCAGGTTCATTAAAAACGACCAATTTGCAGTTCTGGCTGGTTCTTTGCATTCCTGCTTCCAGCACAGCTCCCAGCCCAGGCTGACTCAAAAGAAGAACTGTAAATAACTTCTTTCTAACGCGTTCTGTTAGCGGGGGGAACGCTTCCCGGCACTGCGGCTCTGCAGGCACAGCCACGACGCGTGGGACCCCCACTTCGGGGGCGGGGGAGAGACAAACAGACCCCGATCCCTCAGCCTGGAGCAGAAGGGGGCACGGCTCAGCCGCGGTGCGTGTGCCTTCTCCCCCCTGCGTGGTCCCAGTGCTGCCCCCTCCCCCCGAGCCGGCTGCAGGAAGGGGAGCAGTGGTGGTGATGGGAACACTGACAGCTCTCCTATTTCCTGTGGAAGTCGGAGCGTGGTTAAAAACTCCTTCTACCACCCCGAATGTTATGAATTAATTCAGCTGAAACACACCTCCCCCCCCCAAAAGGTTTTTCCTTTGGTGGTAAACTGAGAGCGTAATTAATATTCATCACATACACGTTTAGCATTTAAATTCCGCATCCCCATCAGTTACATCACGCTCTCACTACACATCAATATCTTTAATTACTCTTCTCTCCAGCAAGCGCTGAACTTTGGGAGATGGAAATATTTCCCTTACGAGTTACACCACGTGTTACTGTGATCTGAGGGGCACAACAGGCAGAAAAAGACAGAACCAAACCAAAGCAGTTTTGGTTTGCTCCCAGCTCTGGACTGCTTCACTCAGGGCTGTCCCAGGACACTGTGACCCTGTGGAGAAAACTGACACTGCTCTAAAGGGGAAAATGATGGGGAGGGAGGGGGAAGTGAGTGCATCTCACCTTGCTGGCCCCGGGAAGCAAGTGCAGCTTGACATAGGGGTCGGCCAACCCGTTGTGATCCATCGGCTTCAGACCCTGGGGGGAAGAGTGGGGAGCAGAGTTAGAGCAGCTAGCAATCCCCAACCCCATCTGTGGCTGTGCTGCTGCTCCCTGCCCTTGCTGGTGTGACAGTCATTGGCTCTGTGGCCTCTGAGCAACTGTGGGGCCGAAAGTGAGGACAGGGCAATGCCCCAGACCTGCACAAAGCCACTTCCACAGGGAAGGGAAGCAGTGCAGGAGCACAACAAATAGAGTCTTGGTTCCTGGGTGGGAATCAGAGCTGTGGAAATGCCCCCGGGCTGTGTGGGAGCCACGCAGGGCTGTTACCTGTCCCTGCAGCCGTGTGCGATGAGCAGGAGGAGGGGACTGCTTCAGGGTGGGTCAAAATGAGGAGATGGGTAAATGGCCGCGTGCTTCTGGTGCATGGGACAGTGCTTCCAGCCCCATCCGTAACTTTCTGAGCCCGGGGGCCATGTGCTGACCTCGGGGAGGGTTCTGCCCTGCGACCACACAGTGCCCAGCAAAGAGGATTTGGCTCCTCACCCAGAGCCAGCAGGATAAAAATATCAGCAGCGAATGTAGGCTGCATGGCTCTGCCTCGACAGCACTGCCATGGGGAGCACAGGGCTCCGTGGGCTCTCGTGGCACACGGGGACGGCTCTGACGTGGGCTCAGCACCTGATCTGGGGCTCAGTGCCCGCTCACAGCAGAGAGAAGTGGGTGCAGCCCTCAGGATCCGTGCTCCTCCTGCCCGGATGCTGCGTGGCAAATGAAATCATAAAGCGAGGAAGTGAATTTCCATGAAAATGGATGGAGAGAGAGCGGCAGCTCCGTAACTCACCCATCCATTCAGTTCAATTAAATTACCTTCTGAGGAGGCTATGAAAGGCTTTTTTAACAGATGTGTTATGGAGGATGGGGTGACCGGAGCTTGAAAAATGGCCACGTCCAGCTTTGTGAGAGGTTGGTGGTGGCTGGGAGAAATGTGAGGACCCCAAGGGTGACGTGGGACTTCTGTGACTGCATGGAAGGCCATAAAACTGCTTTACTTTGGGATTTAATTTTGGATTTGATTGCAAGGCAGGTATCTCTGTGCCCTGTTAGGGAAATGAGGCACAAAGAGCCCCATCAGGTCAGCCCCTGGAAGGATGAGCCCTGAATTCCTGCACAGTGCTGTCAGCAGAGCAGGAAAGAGGTGTTGGGCTGCAGATGGTTGTAGGTTTAACCCAGGCTGCTGCCTTCAAGAGCCCACAAACCCCCTCCACAACAATAACGGGACTCAGGAGGAACGCCAGCTCACGTGAGACTGATGGGAACTAAACCAGAGAAAAAAAGAAGATCAAAAGGAAAAAAGAGCGTGGTCTGGGGGGTGGTGGTCAAAAAGGGAAAGACAAATGCTGGAGCAGTGCAGCTCAGCTGGGCCCAGGGCAGTGTGTGTCCCGGCACTACCCTACAGCTCGCGCGCATCCGGGCTCCGTGGCTCCTGCCCAGCACCGCCCGCCGGGGTCCTGGCCCTTACCTTTTTGTAGTCAAGTTTTGGCAGCTTTCCCCAGGCGAGAGATGAAATGAGAGCGAGCAGATGGCGATGTAAATAAAAGAGAAAAATGGGAGAATGAGAGCAGAATGGAAATGAACAGGATTGCAAGGCTTGAATGTCAGCGTGGCGGGGGGGTGTCCCGCCCCCACGAGTGGGGCGATGCTGTGTGTAGGGTCAGCTCCTGAGTGCACAGAGGGAAAACTGGGGCACGGAAGGAGCTCCTGCCCCAGCACCCCCAGCCCTTCCCAACGCTGCGGGGAGGGGTCCCTCCAGGTCCTTGGGCTAGGTGAAGGCCAGGAGCAGAGCAGTACCCCACAGCCCCCTCCATGCACACAGGGGCAGAGTCAGGACCTCTGCTGGATGTTCTGCTCTGAAATGTGCAAAAAAAAAACCAAAAACCAAAAAACAACAACAACAAACCCAAACCCCCCCAAAAAACCAAAACCAACCCACACCAAACCAACAAATCCCTAATTGCTTCAATCACGCAGACGGCAAAGGAGCTGAGGCAGAGCACTTTGTGGCAGTGATTAGCAGCATTTAAAAGAGCCATTTATAAACTGACAGCCGGTCACAGTCAGTAACAACATCGGGTTGGGCGCTCCGCTAAAAAACCATAAATAGCTGCAGCCAGCACGGCACGGGGACGGGGCTGGGATGGAGGAGGTGCAAGCGTGGCATGGAGCTGGAGGAGATGAGGGCATGGGATGGAGCTGTGGGCATGGGGAAGGGCCTCATGCTTTCAGCAGATTTCTGATGGCTCCATAATGCCCACCGCAGCCCTGCTCCTCACTCACCCAGCACCGAGACGTACCTTGGCCTTGTTGATGGTGCAGTGCAGGGCGTTGTTCTCCTGGTCATAGAGCAAGCTGAAATCCAGTGTCCCCAGAGCAGCTGTGAGAGAGATTTGAGGTGTTATTCATCAGAGAGGTCCAGTAAGACCTGGTTTCTCGCCCAGTAAGTGCAAAAGGATTGGATGAAAGTGCTGGAGGAACAAAGAGCATCATCCAGCAAGCTTTGGGACAAAGCAGAGGGGCTCTTGGGGGGCTGTTCCCCATTCCTGGGAAGATACGTGCAGTGTGTCACTGTGGGGATGCGTGCTTGGCACATCCTGCAGCACTGCCACGATGTCCCTCGCGTGTATTTGAACTCTGACACCTTTAAACAAATCAGTTGCAAATGGGACCCGCTCCCAGCTCCAGTTTGGCTGCAAACTGTAAATTAAGCCCAGTGAGAACAGAAATACTTTTATGATCAAGAAGAAAAAGCTGCTTTCAAACAGAGAGGTATTTCCTTACAGCATCGGCAACCCAGCCATAGCAGCATGGATCCAAGGGGAAGGGGCAGGGGGGCAAAGCATGGACCTCAGCAGCAGGAGTTAAGTGGATTTGAGAAATTCTTTCCCCTTGTACTGAGCAAATCTCACCAACAGAAGCAATGAAAAAGCCAGAGCAACCTACCTCCCCACAACCCCCTCAAAAACAAACAGCAAGAAAAAAAAACCAGACCAATTTTGCTTAACACCGAAGCAGGGCTCGCTGCCCAGGAGGTAGATTGGACAAAGTGTGTGGTAGGAAACTGGAGGCTTTCTTCCCAGCTCAAAGCCTCTGCAGCACAGCTCCACGGGGGTGGCAGCCATGCAGGGACCGAAAGCACTGTGCTGCAATTTCACAGCGATCTTCCAGCCCGGCCACGTGCGAGCTACAGGTTTGCTTGCTAGCAAACAGACATCACTGCTCCTGAGCAAATATTTTTCCTTCAAAGGAAAGCAAATATTCAGAGAGGTTTCTGTCAGAGTAATGCACCTCCTCTGCTCTGGAGTAATTTCATGGCACGTTAGCTGCCAGTTCAGGAAAGTCGTAAATCAGTGGGGTTTGCCCGCAGGGTTCTGGAAGATGGCAGGGATGCAGGGTGAGGCTGAACCTGTGACAGCTCCTGAGTCCCCATGGGGTTCTTCCATCCAGAGGATCACCATCCAAAGCATCCAAATTACTGCCATCTAAAACATTGCCACCCAAACCATCAAACTATCCAATCCACCCAAGCCATCACCACTCAAACCATCAAACCTTCGCAACCCAAACCATCTCAACCACCGAATCTGTCCAAACCTCCCAAAACTTCACCACCCCAACCACGGGCATATGCCAAAGTCCAACTTCATGAATCTGATCTTTTGCTTATGGAAGATGAACGTTCCACTCTCACAGGCTCTCCGTCCCCACCTGCCCTTCAACCAGCCCCAGCACACACTGTTATTGATCACAGAGGCTGCGGCTCGGATGGGTGGATCTGGCAATGGATAAAACAAATTAAAGGCTTGGCGTGGAAACTGGGTTTGGTTGGGAAATCCCAATGGAGCTCCTGTCCCCTTGGTGCAGCAACCTGCCCCAGGGCGATGCACGCTTGTGGTTTCACACTGCAGGATCGGCACTGGTTCAGGAGCAAGTGAGTTTTGATTCCCAAGAAACCAAGCTGTCTGTTTTTATTGCTTCCTTTGCTGTTATTGTGGTTATTGCTTTCCCCCTCCCAGCCATCCTCACAGCTGAGATGGAAGTGGATTGTGCTTTTAATTAGGGGAGCAAGTGCCGAAAAAAGAAAAGGGCAGCAATTAGACAAGAAGCACTGTTACCAGACACATTTAACTCTGCTGGGCTATTCTGAATGCTGCCCTCTAATCACACAGACTGCAAATAAAAAAATGTAAATAAATGCCTTTGTCAGGCATTACAAAGGCAGCTTAGCACTCACCAGACAGCAGGCAGGAGGTATCATTATTATTACGATTATTCTGCTCCAGTGATAAAATAACCATTAGGAGCTGTGAACTCATTAGCAGGTTTTGACCCTCCTTCCCAGCCACGAAGAGGGAGAGATGGATGGGAAGGTGCCACCAACGGCGCTAGGAAGAGAAGCAAATCTGACTTGCACAGAGCATGGCATCTCCCACCACGGACCTCTGGGCACAGAAACTTGGGCACAGCTCACGGAGGGAGGCAGCGATGGCAATTTTTCCTTCCAGAACTGGGGAACCTTCTGCATTGCCACTGCCATTAGAAAGCGCAGCAAAGCGGAGCGCAGAAGGAGTGCAAAAACCCACTACAGGACTAATTAAAAAGAAGTCTGAAGACCTTAAGTCCCTCTGCTTATCAGCACTGGTGCTCCCAAGATAATCTGCTCACGGATTTTGCGCCAGGGGGATCAGAGCAGAGCGGTAAAGAGACGGCAGGGGATTGTCTGGATTAGGGCTCCCTTACAGAAAGCACAGGTTCAGTCACCTTCAAACTGGGGATTTTTTAACGTGCTATAAAAGATCGGATCCCATTCTTCCATCGCTTTCATTTCCTTCTGCGACGGGGATCACTTTAAAGGTCCTGAAAGGCACCGAGTGATTCTGTGCACTCACAGCCCCATGCAAAATGTCAGCAAATGACTCCGCGGGAGGAACAGAAATGATTTTTGCCATCTCTGAGCCGGGCAGCCGAGGATCACCACGGCTGGTGGATACATGGGGAGCACTCTGAGAGCCCCCAAGTTCTCCCCTGGCCAACAGCCACCAATCTCCACCCTGACTGGGTGGGTTTTATTTACCCCAAATCGAAAGCAATCGATATTTCTTCATCCCTGGCACGCCCTGGTGCAGGGAGCTGCTCCTTCCTGGAGCTGGTTGATGGATGCTCATCAGCTCCTCTGTCTTCTCCAGGAGGAGTGTTCAGAGGAACACTTATCTGCTCAGAACAGTTCAGAGATGCAATTATGTTTTACAGCACTAAATGGTCCCTGATGTCAGCAGCAATTAGACTTTCAGCAGTTTCAATTTGGAGATGGCCTTCAAATCTCTCCCTCTCTCTCCCTTTAATGAAATACAGTATTGCAATTAATAACACCTCCCCTTCCCCCCAAAAATAAATGTCTCTCAGTGTTAAATACACAGATGAATGATGCAGGAAGCCCCCAGCGCTGGCACTGTCCCTGCCCTGGAGGATGGATGCTGACCAGAGCCCTGCTTGTCCCCATGCAGGGGACGATACTCTGTGCCATCATCCCACTCCACGCACGTACCATCAACATCAGCAGAACCGTGGGGTGAGCTGAGCCGAGCCGGGTGGGGGTTGGTTCAGTTTGCTGAGCAAAACCCGTACTTCTTTTGCCCTTCTCCAGATCGAAAAGATGATTCAAACGTTATAAATATGCGAAGGAGTTGTAAATATCCTCATCCCTAACATGCGTGTCTCCCTTCCACGCATCCCCTGCTTCCCCCGTCTTGCTGGGTGCCCCACAACACCATCATTATCCTGCCCGTCCTTAAGCAGCCAGTGATTAATATCCACGTTATGACTTCGCCTCCCTAATTATAACTTTGTGCCGAAGAATAGACTTCCTAAATAACCCCAGTGCCCCGATCCCAGCCATGAGCTGCAGACTCCTTGCTTTCATGGGGTGGGAGTCATGGCTGGCAGCTGGGGGAAGGATGAAGGGATGGGGAGGGACAGCGGCCATGGCTTGGAGCTGCAGTGGTAACGCCAGGCAGGAAGATGTGTAGGAAAACCCAGATAAATGCTGCACGCCCCCAGCCAGAGACAGCTCCAATCCTCCCAGCACTGTGGCTTCTGTGCTTGGGTAAGGACACCCACAGGGAGATGGGACAAACAGGAAAGTGCAGCCCTCCTCTCACTGGCCCTGCCGAGGCAAAATCCCTCACCTCCGCAGGGCTGCACTGCGAGGGAGCATTTCTATAGAGTGATGCATGGAGCATCCCTTGGGATGATGTCTGGAGCATCCCTAGAGAATGACCCTTGGCACATCATGGCCTGGCTGCACCAAAGCAGAGGTCAAGGTGTAGATGTGAGCACTCAAGACGCACACAGAGGTGTCACCTATGCACTGCAAGGGGCAGCCCATGGGGGCCGGACCACCACCACCAGCCTACCATCCACACTGGGACGGGCTCCCAGGGAATGCGCAGTGCAGGTGACTAATGCAGCCCTGAATCACCCACTGAGGATGTGGGGGACTGCAAGGCACGTCCCAGCCCAGCTGAGCCTCAGATCAACACAAATCCCCACCCAGCTCCCCGGTGGTGAAACGGGGCCAGCAAGCCCTCGGCTGGCTTTGTGGATGGATGCTGACCCCGGAGGAGGGATAGGATCACCCTATGTGTTTGTGTCCCAATAGCAGCTGGGACCACCCTGCACTGTACCCCGGCTGAGAGCCCTGCCATGCCAGGGGAGAGCCCAGCACATCTGGCCAAGGATCCCGGCAGCACAGCTGACACCTGTTACACCACAGGGAACACTGCTCCCAGCACCAGCACCCAGCCCACAGCTTCTGGCACACGGACGGCAGCACCCATGGGTGTTGGGTGGAAGTGACGTGGCCCTGAGTGCACCAGCTCCCGTGCACAGCTCTGCCCTGCAGCACGAGCCAAGGCAATCTGATAATTAGAGCAGCAAATAACCCAAATCCGGTTAAAGTCGCTGCTAACTGCATGGCTGGGACAAACGTGGCTTAGTGGGGAGCAGCTCCCCGGGCACCTAGCTGCTCTCCTCCCCCTCTTCCTCCTCATAGGGTGACACAACCCCAACGCTGGGCTGGGAAGGAGGCAGCGCCCATGTGGGGCTCACACCCGCAGACCGCATCCCCGGACTGCAGCTCACCCCCTGGGGCAGCACTCAGGACCCAATGGGCAGCCAACCCAGAGCCGGGAGCAGTGCCCAGGTGGGGCTGGGACGTTTGGCACAGGAAAATCCAGCGCCTGCCAGGCGTGGGGCTGTAAACAGCTCTGCTTGGTGAGAGCTCAGCCTGCCCCATCCCCGAGGACGGGCACGCTGCACCGCTCAGCAGTGCTTCCCCCGTCACCTCCAGGCTGCAAAGTTTGTGCTCAGCCCCCCGAGCAGGATCTGGCTCCTAAGGGCTGGGCTGAGTGGGGACCTTGGTTTGAATCTGAGCTGGAGGGCAGCGATGCTCGCTACCCCAGCAGCCACGGCTGGCAGAGCCAGACAGCAGCTGCTCTGCAGCCTGCAAGCTGCACCAAGCCGGGTGGGAAGGACGTTTTGGGTGGGGAGGGGTTAAAACCGAGCCGCAAACACCTGCATCTGCCGGAGCCGGGCTCGGAAGCCCCCAGCCCCTCTGCTGCAGGGCTGTGTCGGTGGGTGAGGAATGGCGAGCAGAGTTTGCAGAGGGTGAGGTCAGCGGTTCCCGGTGGGTGCCATTCCAAGCCGGGTGATGCTCGTCACTGGCTGAGCAACCCCCAGGGACGAAGCGAAGGGTCCGAGCACAGCCAGCATCCACCGGAGCGGGCAAGGAGCCGAGCGGGGCCGAGGAAGGGAAGCGGCCGCATCGGCAAACACAGCAACTGGTGGCTCTCAGGAGGCTTCCCCAGTTTGGGTCCAGCGCCCAGCCCGGCTGCGGCAGGGATGCTCCCAGGGCCACCCCCTACACCCCGGGGCAGCACCGCGGTGACAGCGGAGGGTTTGTCACCGCTGCAATGCAACGCCGTGCCATGCAGCCTGCACCCCAGCAGGGCAGCGAGACGGGGGACCAACCCTGAGACCCTCACCCCACAAACTCCCCACGCCAACTTGGTCACTCACTGCAGTCGTCGGACTCGTAGCCCTCGGGGTCCACCGCCTCCTCTGTTGGGGGGCACTTGGGTGGCGGTGGGGCGGGCGTCGTGCCGTACGCCCCAAAAAGCCGGTCCACATCCTCATCATCCTCACGGGGCGGCTCGGTGGGGCCGACCGAGGGCTGGCTGACAGCAGGACGCAACGTGCCGCTCCTGCCGACGGCAGCGGGGAGCCCACGGGGGAAGCGGGGGAAATAGTCGGAGATCTGCTTGATGGGTTTGATGGGGCCGGGGCAGACGTCGATAGCCATGTGCTCCTGGATACTTATGGTCGTTTTCTCTCCTTTTCGGAGTGTCATGCATGCGGCTGTCCCGGTGTCCCCGGAGAAGCGAGGAGGCCACGACGGTGGTGGTGGTGGGCACGGGCTCCGCCGGGCTCCTACGTGCTTCTCGTGCCCTCAGCCTCGGTCGCCGCACGCATGCTGCTGCCGCTCGCCCCGGAGCTCGCCCAGCCCTGATCCTGCCAGCGCTGCCTGCGAAGGAGTGAGCGAGACGGAGCGACGGCTGGGAGGCAGGGGGTGGGCTCTGGGTGATGTCACCAGCTAGCAACAAAGCGGCACCGGCAGCGGAGGAATGAGGGCTGTGGCCGGAGCCGGACGCTAGCGTGGGCATCTGGTCACGGACCCTTTCCCAGTACGAGCCTGGGGGGCTGAGACCCCTCACTGACTCCCCTGGCTCCTGGCTGCAGCACACTCTGTTGTGAGTGTGAGCATCCCTGAGCCCCTCGGAGGAGGAAGGTCACAGAGCATCACCACGTCCCCGCTGTGCTGTGTCCCCACAGCTGTGGGCTGGGGATGGATCTGAGTCGGTCTCAGGGGTCCGCCTCGTCCCTGTGCCCCCTGGCCGTGCCCAGGAGGTGCTGTGCCACGTGCTGAGCACTCAGCCCCATCTGTGCCTCCCCCAGCAATGCCTGCACCAGGAGCTGGAGCAACACGTGGCACTCACTTGCTCGGATGCTGCTGGCACAGAGCAGGGCAGCACACAAAGCGTTGTTGTGGTGCCGTGCCCCCATGCTCCCTGGGCATGGACATGGATGTGGAGAGGGACAGGGACAGGGTCTGGCTTCCAAGTGAGGTAGCAGCAGGGGGACACTGCAGCGTGCTGGCAGAGCTGCCTCCAACTGGTGCTTCCACCTCAACCCCTGCACTCCATCAATACATCTGCGCTTCCACGCAATGCCAGGAGTGGATTTTTGAGCAAGCAGCACTGGGAGAGAACAGCTATGAGAGCGTGGGGCAAAATGCTCTCCCTGCATGTGACAGGACAGCTCCCTTCTGGCTCTGGTGTGACATGGGGACGCATCAGGTGTCACAGCCTTGTGCTGACCATGGGCAGCACCTCCCAGTGGCCCAGCAGCATGCAGAAGCTATACCAACGTGCACAGAATTGCATCCTCCTGCAGCCTGGCGTGCAGATGTCTCCTAAAAATAAAGCTCCGTTCTTTGGAGAACTTCTCCTAAACCCCAGCGAAGTGACGCACCACCTCTTTGTCTAATGAAAAATTCCATTCCTCATTCAGGTTTTGGTAAATGTTAATGGACTTCCCTGACTCATAACGCTCTGAAGAGCACTCGGCAAACTCCCCTAGTTCGTTTCTTGCCTGGAAGAAAACATTTCTCCTGAAGCCCAGAATCCATGCCCAGCCCGGGATGGGACCACACAGCCCACAGCCCAGGATGCCTCGTGATTTAATTGGGGTGGAAGTGCCCCCTCTCTCCGCCAGGGGGTGGGGGGGGAGTGGGGGGAGGTCCCGGACTGCCGGGCACTCAGGCTCAGTCTTTGGGCTCAGCCTCCAGGATGTGGTGCAGGCAGCACGAAGCAAAAATTGGGCCCAACGCCCAGAAAATAGCAGCAAATTCCCTCTTAAGAAAGGGCAAATAAATAAAGAAAGAAAATCGAGTTACGTACAAGCGCCTAATGTCGTTATTGCCATTACACAAGCGTCATTATTTCAAATGTTTTCTCCAATAGCTTACGACCCAAATAGGGATGGATTGCTTTGCTGGTCAGGAAATAAGAGGCTGAGGGGTTGAGGTGAGTCCCTGAGCTCTGCCCTGTCCCGCAGCACCGATGGGAGATGCTCAGCTCTGCAGGGAGCAGCATGGATCAGCCAGGGAAAAGCAAAGGCATCTCTCCGGACGGGCAGAGCTCCCTGCTGCCAGGACGAGACCGGCCCCATAGACAGCCCCGTCCCCAGACAGAGAGATGGAAAGAAACAAAAACAAAGCTAATAGCCCAGATGGGAATTTCCAGTCTCCGGCAGGTCCCGAGCCTCCTGAAAGCAGCTGGAGATTTTCCTCGGCTTTTAATGAGTCCCCACCTCACAATCCAAAGCAGATTGTCTTCGCTAAGCCGCCCCTTCCCACCTGCTCCCCCCGCTGGGGCCCCGCGGCTCTCACATGCGGGCTCGCGTGACGGCCGGCAGGTAATGGGACAGAAATAGCAGCGGGCTGGGAGACAGCCGCAGGGCTCGGGGATGCGGAGCCGCTGCCAGGTAAAGCCTTTAATTCCCACCGTCTGTCTAATGCCCTGGAATGTGACTGGCAGTGATCCCTCGCCCCGCAGGATGGCCTTTGTCGTTCGGAACAGGGTGAAAGCAGGAGCTGCCCCAGCTCCAGGGCTGGTGCAGGGAAGGATCCTGCCCTGGGATGGCTTCAGTTTAATTTCAGCGTTGCTCTGAGCAAGGGGCAGAGCAGGAGCGTGCACACCTCCTGGGCTCTCCCCGCTCCACGCGGCTCTGTAGTGCTGCACAGATGGGAAGAGGGAGCGTGTAGACCGAGCACACACACCTGTCCTCAGCACACACTTCAGCTGAAGCTGTATCAGGAGCTAAGCATCCAATTCTGCTGTCAAACTCCAGGTTTAAGTCGGCAAAACTGAGAGCTCGTTCCCGCTCAATCCATTCCTTTCCAAATGGAAGGTGTGGTGACACGGTGGCACATCTCCATCGCTGATCACAGACTCAGTGCCCAACCCCACGGTTATTTCGTACTCCGTCAGCTCAAAACCAAACCTCTGCTGGAGGAGGAAGGAGCCCAGCACTGTGATACAGGGCTGCCCCAAAATGCACAGCCCGGACATCCCTGCTGATCTTTCCCCACCGGTTTTAGTTCCAGCTGAAGGCACAGCAGGCATTACAGCTTACCTGCCTGGGGTGGGAGCAGCAGGGGACACCGAGCCCCCAGCCCCTCCATGCCCCTGGGGAGCTCAGGTCCTGCCTCGTCCTCAGCCTGCCCCACTAATAGACACAAAACACGTTTGGTTTTCTTCAGTTGCAGAAGGGGATTAATTGAACAGCGACGTGTGCCTGCTGCAGGGCCCCACAGCAGCAGTGGGAGGTCTTGCCCTCGGCTCCAGGGAAGAGTGTGTCACGTCCTGCAGGACCTCACCTGCTTCAACACCCCCCATGTGTGCAGTGGTAATGATAACTGGGAAATGGGGCTGAATCATGCTAAGAGGATCTGTCCCAGCTGTGTTGCAGCTTCTGGAGGAGTTGAGGAGGGGGGATAGGGGAGGGGGGATGTTCCCTGGTCGTACCCAGAGCTGTTCAGGATGGGCCCAGAACAACCCGACTTTGGGCAGGGAGTGATGCTGAACGCACAGCATGTGTTACCATTTCCACGCGAATCCCAAAATAGTCAGCATTTCGTTTTTGTGATCTTCAAAGCCCAGGGATCTGGGGCCGCGGGGTTCTGTGGGATTGGGATGTGGTGAGACACCAGGGTCTGGGGTCAGGCATGGAGCTGTGCCAGCACTTTGCTACCTGGAGGCACAGCCACCACCTGCTGCACCGCTCTGCGAGCCGAGCCCAGCACCGATCCCTCGCTACCAAGGGAAGGGAGAGCTCTGTGCTGCATCAACTCCTATTAGGCTAATGTTATCTGCTCCCAGTGCCTTTCTGAGCTGAAGTCAGCACCCTCCGTGGTTACCCAGCCAGCTCGCCTCCATGCTGCTCCCTGTTTGCCTCTCCCAGCAGGACCAGGCGATGGGGAGCAGAGCCAGCATCCATCCCGCAGCATGGCCTCACCCGGGGCTGCAATTCAGGCTCCATTTGTGTCCAGGAACAGAGTTAACATCAGCATTTAGGGCCTGGCCCTGTTGCCATGGAAATTGATAGACTTTCTGCTGGCATTTTGGTGGGAGGAGGCATTTTGAGTGTTGTGCATTTTGGGCAGGGAGCTGGATGCCAGCAGTGGGAAAGGCCACCCATCACCGGCAGCGTCCTGAGCTCTGGGGATTTGTGAGACAACATCTCAGTTTGGCAGAATTAAAGAGCAATTGGGCTGCATTACAGAAACATTATAGCAGCTCCTCTCCCACACACACATCAGGCTGATATCCTGCCAGAAGCAATCCAACTCGAGCCCTGGGTCAGTGCTGAACACTCCCAGCCCAGCGCTGTGCCTACGGGGTCCCATGGGTGGGATGATGGAGGGAGAGGTGGGCAGGTTTCAACCAGATGTCCTAATGAACCCATCTGGGTGGCACCTCCAGGCCATTAAGCAGACAGAGGAGTCACTAGATGGCCCTGCTAGTCCTGCTCATCTGATCTCAGCATGGATGCTCCAAAATGCTCAGGTAGCTGCTCTGCATGCTTCTCCCGAGCCTGCTCTCTGCTCGCAGCCTCCCTCAGGGAGGAAGGGGCACTTTGGGACCACACCCCTGGGACCATTTCCTTCCCAGCATCCCCAAGGACACCACCACTCTCGTGAGACATCACCAGTCTCTGCTTGGTGTAATCATGCTGACAGTGATAGGTGTAAGAGCCAGGGAACCATATAATGAACATCGTGTCGCTGGCTAATCATGACATGAGCATTATTGGATTAGAACATTTGCATAATTTGGGCGCGAGTCGCTACCTGCACCGGGACATATGTTGACATGAATTTACATCCATTTGCATCTCAATGAAGGTCTTCTGACCGCATCGTGGGTCCGGCCGTGGTGGGGGCAGCCCTGCCCCGGGGACCATCCCCTGCTGCCCAGCACGGTCCCAAACAGCTCAGGGTGATGCACAGCCCCAGTACGTGTGGGCAGCTCTTCCTGTGATCTTTGATTCGAGGATCTGATTTTATAGAAAGAGGATTTGATTACGTGATTCCTGATTTCTGAACTCAGAAATACGGCATCTGGGCCACAGAAGCAAAACAACACTGCACTGCAACAATTTGGGGGCAACGTCAGGTTTATGGTGCTGTAGGAAACGAGCCTCTCCCACACAGCCCTGCTCAGCAGAGCTCACTCCACCGTTAGAGCAGTGTGGTGGTATCTGAGTGTGGAGACCTGCAGCCTGGATACAACACTGCAGAGCAGGAGCCAGGCAGCCACATGCCTGAGTGTCCCCAAGTGCTTCCTAATGCACCTGTAGTGGAAATGCTAAGTCATGGCCTGAAACAGAGATTGAGCAGCTGGTGGGAAGGCAGGGCCAACCCAGGGGAGCTCAGGTGCACCTGAGTGGCTGGAAGGGGTGAAGCCAGGATCCAGCCCTTCCCAGACCTCATTTAAGGGTTGGCAGTGCAGGTGAGGGTATCTTGCTGGAAATCCCTGCCTGCCAGAGGCCTTCCAAAGGTAAGCAGATTTTATTCTTATGTTTCTGCATCCACAGCTGCTTCACTGAGTCTTGTTCCCATTTGCTGCAGCCTAGGATTGTGCCACCCTGCTATTGTTGCTGTACTTTCCATCACGTTATAGCATTTCAGCACCCCAGCCCCAAAGCTGCCTCTGTGCTCCTCCTGGGTTCATCCAAACACTGACAAAATCAGGTAAAAGGACCAGCTTGTTGTGTCCAAGACATTCCTATAATGCACCAGAAGCAACCTTCAGCCTGGACATCCCTGTATGCTTTACAAATAACAGGGGCTTATCTGCAAGCCTGTGAGATGAACACAGCTTCACATAGAGGGTTATTGGGATTAAATGTGTGAGCACAGCCTGCAGTGCTTGTCTGCTGCAGGGAGTGATGCTGTCATGTAGACAGGAGTGAGTGCCTCTCCAGTCCCATCACCTGATGTCTCTGGGCTCTCTTCACCCAAACTGAACTGGTTGGCATCTCTTTTCCTCTTGATTAGAAGAAGCTGGAAAGCAAAGAGAAGGCATGAAAATGCAATTCCTTTAGGGGAAAGCAATGCTGTGCTCTGAGCATCTCAGAGGTGGAGAAACCCCACTCCCTGACCTGCTGGGGCTGCACGGTGTCCCAGCAGCAAGGCAGCACAGCCCTGGTGCTGCAGCATGAAGCAGAGGCATCTCAGCCACAGCAGCTCCTGTCTGCCTCCTCTGAGCCTCCCCTGTGCCTTCAAAGCCTGCCAGTTAGCATCTCTCTGCTTTAGTGGCCCAAGCTATTAAAGTGGGGGGTATTTCAAGACTTTAAACAAACATGTCAAGAACGCTGGCTGGAGGGCAGCTGCGAGCTCCACGTGGTTTTGGTGAACTTGCAGCCCACGCTTCTGCTGGCACGCATGGTACTTCACCTCAAGGCAGTCTGAGTACCTGGAAACTTCTGGGCTTGCATATGAGAAATAGAGACAAACCTGTCTGAGAGGTCAGATGGACCTGATTTCAGTGGAAGAGAGCAAGAAAACCAGAATTTCTGGCTCAAAGGAAGAGCATATTTGCATGGCTGCCTCCAGGTGCTGATGCCAAAGGCCACTGCCCAACAATTCTGTGCCACAGGCAATGAAGGTGGGAGCGTGGCTCCAGGAGGAGGGGATGCACTCCCACATCGTTGCTGGGATGTGGGGCACAGCACCTCTGTGATTTATGGTAGTGCAGATGGGGCACTGAATGCTGACTGCAGGAGTGTTTGATCAGCCTGGGGCTGTCAGTGTGGCTTCCAGCTGGAGGCACCAGATAACAGCAACAAATTAACCCCCTTCCCCTCCCTCCCCTCTCCAGAGGACATCTCAGAAAAGAAAAAGTGATGAGGGAAGCAAGACTGGTGAATCAGGCCTGCTGCTTCACTACCTGCTGCTCCTCCTGCAGCACTGGGGATGCTGCAAGGTCCCTGGGGCAGAGCCTGGGGGACATGGCCCTGGGGGCACAGCCAGTGGTGCTTGGGGAGGACAGAGCCCAGCTATTCACAAAGCCCTGCATGGAGCAGATGCAAAGCAGAAGAGTGGAGGCAGAACTGGCCCCAAATACACCAATATGGGGTGTGAACTGTGCAGCAAGAATCAGAGTCCTGTATGCTTTCTGCTCCACAGAGCCACTGAGATGGTCCCCATCTGATTTCTGCCTTCCTTTTCCAGCCCTCTCACCCTCCTCTCCCCACCTTTGAGAAACAGATGCACCCATTTACAACCATGCAAAAGAAAGTGTGCGTTTGCCTTTCCGACTGCAGTGCAGCTGGTGAGGCACAGGAGGGAAGATGATGTTCTGTATGAATACACAAATTATCCGCGCTGATCTTATTACACTCGAATGGCAAACGAGCAGAAAAAGAAAACATGAAAGAGAGGAGGCATTGTTTGGGCGGCACCGATGTAGCATCATTATTGTTTATCCTCTCAGAGCACTCCATCATCCTAATCCCACTGTCTCCTGCAGTGATGGGTCAGCATGGAGCAGCAGGATGCGGTGCTGGGAGCCCCAGCAGGTCGAGGCCAGGCATCCCATAACTCAAACCACGATTGGGATTGAAAAGATCCGTGTTCCAGTGGTGCTAATTAGTGTCGGCACACTGGGATCTGCAGGGGTGAGGTAAGAACCCAAATCCTCACAAAGGTGTTTTTATTTGCCCCATGGGTAACAAACCAAAGCCACAGCACAATGGTAAGAGGGGATAGAAAGCAGCTGTGCCCAGCACCAACCCTGAGAGCAGCTCAGCACCACGCTGACTGCTGTGGGGTCCTGGGTGCATCAAAAGAGCTTTGCAGTCCCTTAGGTCCTGCACGCCCAGGTCTGCAGAAGGCTGGGGCAGCTCCTCTCCATGTGGAGGCATCTGATGAACCCGTGTGCCAGCAGCTTCCTCCTTGCATCACAAATGCTGGGGAGTGTAGAAAAAACAGTCACAAGGTGGGAATCCAAACAGGTCGCAAGTCACCTGCTGTCAAAACAGGGGAAAAAAAAAGGTGAGTTTCCTACTTAGCACTTACTACACCAAGGTGGCTCGGTGATGCTAATTAAACAGGTACTGCCCAGATGCAGCTGAGAAGATTTACAGCCCTTGTTTGCATTTCTCAGTTTATTTTTCTATCCCCTGAGGCAGCATGAGGATGGCAAACCCAGCCCCCAAAACCGAGCTGGAGGTGGCAGCAGCTCCTGTTGAACACATTGCTCCAGCAGGATGGGGCAGAATTCTGTAATTGTGTGCAAGGAGAATTGACAGGGCTGCATCCAGCCCCTATAGGAAGGTCCTCTGGCAGCACCCAGCTGGCTGTGAGCAGCAGCAAAGCTCCAGCCCAGGGACAAGAGTGGAAGGGGCAGAGATGCTGCTGCCTATCTGCTGCATGCCATCAGCTGTGGGATGCAGGGGAACAACTGGCAGGAATGGGACTCAGAGCACAACAGCTGCTTCTGAATGGATAGAGTCCATGACAGAAATACTTTGCAACTGCAACCCATCTCTCCTGGCAGAATATAAACCCATCATGTAAGGCTGCTCACTGCAAAGAGGGAAAATAGGAGCAGTGACATCCTCCCCCCCCCAACCCCCCCCCAAGATTTTATGAACAGCTCCCAGCCCCAGGCAGGGATGGGGGGGAAGGAAAAGGAATGTGATGTTGAATGCCTTCAAACAAAAGCACAGAATCTCAGTGCCACGCAGCTGGGCTGGCTCTGTTGGTTCTCTGCTATGAAGGCAGTAAGAGGAATTATTTCTGCAGTGCAAAGGCATGGAGCAGGAGTATGGGTGTGCTGGCAGGCAGCACACGTCGCACTCCCACCCCTGGGCTGCTGTGGGTGTATGCAGCAATATCATCATCTTCTGCCTCTCAAGCATCGCAGGCACCTCCGTGCTACCTGAACATACTGCTAATCAGGCAGTGGTCAGGAATGAATGCGAATCAACAGCTCTGGAGATACTCACCCAGCACCTGGCATCTTGCACCTGCTGAAAGGCTCGTTAGCTGAGTGCAGCATCAGCCCTTCCAAACAGCTTCCCCCATCTCTTCTCCCTTCAAACCCACAAGAAAACCACGATCTGAACACCAGTGGGTTCAACCCCTGCACTCAGCTCCCACATAGGAAGGGTCCCCTTTCCCCTCAGTCTGCAGCTGTACAAAGCAAACCCAAACTTGGCAGTTCACGGCCAGTGCTTTAGGCTCTGAGATCCTGCAGCTGACTTTCTCACGTGCTGGTTGTTGTCATGGCAAGTGGAGTGGCACAAGAGGTGGTGGGTCCTTGGTGTGCTCCATCCTTGCACTAACGGCAGCTCCCCAGCAATGCAATCCCAACGACAACCATCGAGGTGCTTTTAGAGTGGGGAGAGCCAAACAGATGGAAAAGCCACATGAAACCTTGAAGATTGGAAGGGAAGAAGGAGCAGCCAGGGCTGTGCACACTCGGTGAGCAACACAGAGACACCATCCCAAGCTGAATGTCAAACTGGAGCGAGTGACAAGCATGGGAGGCTGAGGGACAGCACTTGACAGGATGACAGCCAGAGCTGGGCTATGCTCAGTGATGACATGGCAAACCTTTCTCTCAGAGGGGTTGAGGAGCAGACCTGTGTGCTGTGCCAAGGCATCAAAGAGGGGGCAATACAACAAAGGACAACTTTCAATGCAGAATTCAATTACACTCCTGCTGTGTTAACCACTCTTCCATGGCTGGGCTGTTCTCTATCCCTGCTGGAGCCAGCTGAAGGATTTGGAGAGCATCTGCAACCTGGGAATGGAAAAAGTTTCCTCCTGTCACAAGAATGGTAAGCAGTTGTTTCAGAGCCAAAGTTTTATTGTTTCCAGTAGTAAAACACTACATAAAAGTTGTACGGGAGGGAGATGAGAACAACAAAACAATAAAAGCAACACAAATAAACAGAGTAGATCGAGCACTGAGCCCTTCTTGCCCCCCCTTGAGCCAACTGAAAAAGCATCAACTGGTGCAGCTTTGGGATAATATTCCATCCACAGCTACAGAACACAGCCAAGAGAGATGCAACAAAGGGAAAGGAGACATTTAAGAGAAACAACGTGCACAGTGCTGAGTATATTCATCAGCCACACTGGGATGGGGCAGCAGGAGGGATTAACAGGTTGAGCAGAGCAGGCAGCCCAGGGTATGGTGAGTGGGTGTGAGTGGTGAGGATGAGGGTGAACACACGACTGATCTGCCCACACTGTCCTGGAGTGGATTACAAAAAACATGAAGAGACTCAGGAATGATGTGTTTGGTTTTTAAACTCAATGTAGAAATTTTGAGGAGAAAGTAACAGGGTTTTAGAAAATGGAGTCAATTTTTAAGTGTCTTTTCTCCTCCTTCTTCTTGTGAAGAGTTAGGCTGGCAGGCCAGCAAGTCTCAGGCACGGTAGTGACAACAGAGCAAGCACAACAGCTTAGGTAGGACCTTCAAAAGCTCTAAGGGAAGACTGCATCTTTCTGGTGGCAGAACTCTCACAAAAGCTGTAGGGGCCTCAGCTCTGAAACCATACCAGCATTTCTGGAAAATCTGACTTTTGGGTTTTGTTTTTGCAGAAACTGAGGACAGGGTTGGCATTACCCTCTTCTTTCAGCAGTGTGGTTGACCAGAGGCTCGATGCCCATGTCACTCAAAGGCTTTGCTTGCTGTTACCAAGGGGCAGAAGCATCGTGGAGGAACAGCTGGAAGGATTTTCCCAGCAACGTGCCATAGAGTTGGCTGGAAAAGCAGTAATGGAACAGAGCTCTGCTGGACCATATGCACTTAGAAAGAAAGTCAAGGATTGATTTCCAATCTCCTGTTAGAGTATTCCAGCACCTGATCTCATTTATCTTCATACTGCAGCCATTTGTAAGAGCATATACTACATGCACACGAAGCGCACAGCAGCAAAGGAGCACTGAACAAAAGAGTAATAACTAAAGGAACAGGCTGACATTAACAGGCATGAATTGCTTTTAAATCCACGACTGAAGAGGGAACTTTTTGGAATCCTTCATTTCTTCAGCAAAACACGGGGTCAGATTCAAAGCATTTCATAAAAATGCACAGACTCCTACTTGCCTAGAGTGAGCTTTTGTTCGAGCCTTTAAAGATCTAATTGCTCTAGAAATGTCAGGTAATTTGATTTTTTTCTCATCTGCCAGGCCTTGGAGGGAAATTGTCCATCCTGGGGAAGCAGCAGGACTGGGGCAGAGCTCTCGCAGCCTGACTCATGATCACACCATCAGGGCAACCAGACGCTCGAGACTTCCAGGAAAAAGGCACAATGCAGGCCCCTGTTCGTGCAAGAGATTACAAGGTGTGCACGTGGGAGGAGAATCTGCAGAGCTTAACAAGATAAAGTAATTGGAAAGCTTTTAGCTGATTTGGGCAGCCTGCTGCGGGAGGGTGGGTGTTCTCCCACCCAGATCTGCATTGCCCACAGGGCACGAGGAGCAGCGAGCTCACTGCAAACTTTGCCACGCCAAACCAGAAGCCAGGGCACTGGGGCAGGGAGGGTAGGCAGGTGCTCTCTGTGTGCCATCGTGCTGCTGGTGCTTGTGCAGGGCTGGCCTCGTGGAAGTCCCCACTGGCACCAGTTGATGTCTAGAGTGAGGTCTACGGGGGAGGGAAAGCGTTGGGTCCAGGCAGCACAGCTCCGTCTTCACCGGGTTCTGGTGTGGGTGTACCTTTTGCCTTCAAAAGAAAGACCAACAAAAGTTTTTGTAGAATCATGCAGGTTGGAAGAGACCTCTGGGATCCTCATGTCCAATCCCAGTCTGTTCCACCATGCCCAGTGACCACAGCCCTCAGTGCCATATCCCCATGGTTCTCCCTGGGCATCTCTGCCAACACATCCCTGCTCACCCAGACTCGTGCTCCAGACCCTTCACCAGCTTTGTTGCCCTTCCTCGTGTGAAAAGGAGTGCAGGGGAGAGGCTTGATAAAAGTTATTTTAGATTGCTTTTAGCTCCCCAGTGCCGTTTTAAGAGCTTCCTAAAAATAATAATGAAGAGAATGTCTGTGCATCATTACTCCACGCACTGTCAGCAGTCAGGGCCCATTAAACTTTATTAAAGAAAGAAAAGACAGGCAAATTGGGAAAGGAGGAGAAAGAAAAAGCCGTGCAGATGGAGCTGGTGTTCTGGCACATGGCTGAGGGCAGACAGAAAGCCAAACCTCAGCCTCCAAAGGTTTCCAAACAGCACCCACAGAGACAGTCCTAACCTAACTGCCAAGAGGGGCCAGAGTGTGAGCGGGGTGGGTGCAGGACAGCAGGGCTCATGAATCACAGAATCATTCAGGTTGGAAGAGACCTCTCAGATCCCCAAGTCCAACCCCACCCCACCGTGCCCACTGACACATCCCTCAGTGCCACATCCCCATGGTTCTGTAACACCTCCAGGGATGGGAATCTCACCGCCTCCCTGGGCAGCCTGTGCCAACACATCTCTGCTCTTTGGAGACATTTTTTTTTTCCTCATATCCAACCTGAACCTCCCGTGGCACAACTAGAGGCCGTTCCCTCTTCTACATGGCAAACTTCCCTAAGTTGAATGGGACACAAATTATGCCAGCTCCTGGAGAGACAACCAGGGACTGTCTGCAGTCACCACATCGTGTAAAATGTCCAGGGCATGATGGGGGTCCTGTGGAATCCTCCCACCAGCTCCTGGCAATGGCCCAGTTCAAAGCTAGCCCCCACCCTGAGCCGTTAAAACCTCTCTCTTTCTTCTATGCTTTGTTTTGCAAGAATACATCAACCACTGCCCTTGGTGGCTCGTGCAAAATGCTCGATGGAAAGCTGAAAGTATGGAGTAAACCTTCTGCAAAGGGCAGAGAATGAAACTAAGGACAGGAGGGCAGGCAGAGTGATTGATCAAAGGCCGAAGCACGGAGCTCTGCGGTGGGAGAGGCACAAAAATAGGAGCTCCATCCTCAGCTGCAGTTCTTGTTTCCAGATATATTGAGTGGAAGAGACAAGAGAATGAGTCTTTGTCACTCCCCTATTTTCAAGGAAAAAGCCTTCAATTTAAAACGCCGTGAAGAATTACAGAAATGGTGAAGGTAATTTATTTTTTAAGCGAATAAAGGCTTGAGAACCTGACTTCAAGGCGAGAGTCAAAGAAATGGAAATGTTTTGGTTCTACCACTCGAAAATGAAAACATTTTAATTCCTTAAAACGTGGGAGGGGGCATAGGCTTCTTCCGAGGTTCCTATTTAGAAGTGCATTGTACCTAAAGCACAAACCTTGAATCACTTCCTAGCGCTGTCACTACTGGGAGACATGTTTTATTTATAAATACAGCGGGATCATTTGGTGCTCCGCAGCACCGGTATGGGAAGGCAGAGACAGCTCAAAGCTTCTCAGCCATGAAGGCACAATTCAATTTTTTCCACTTGTGGAAGAGGGACAGCTCATCCTCCTCAGCAGCAGGAAGGCTCAGCCCCGTGGCAAAGGGGGAAGGGGGGGTGGGCGAATGGGATGGGAGAGCAATTAAAGGAGGGGAAAATTGCAGCAACTTTCTTGCCAAGCACTGGAAAACAAAAGTCACCTCCCCAAAGACCGCCACGAAGAAAGTCATTACAGAAATTACTGTCTCATTCGGAGCCTAATTACTGTGAGGACAATTTTTTTTTCCCTTTTTTTCCCTGCATGGAATGAAGCAGTTAGACCCAACGAAGCAAAATGTTACCTCCTCATCATCCCCGAGAGAGCAAGCCAGACATCTGAGAGACAGGAGGGAAGGCAAAGAAGAAGGTAATGCTTTAACTTCAAAGAGGGCCTGAGAATCACAACACAGAACGGCTCTGCCCCTCTCACGAATTAACAGCTTGCATATTTATGAGCCAACATCACCGCCCACCCCAACCAGAGAGGCACTGAGCCACGGAGGGAGTGACAACCACCTCATTCCCAAACCTAATCGGTTCCTGAACCATGGGACATCAATCAACCCAATGGAAAAGCACTGGAAGCAGCACTCCCTGCCCAGCTCCGGGCTGTGCTCCCAGCTCAGCGCAGAGGGATGGCTCCATGCTTTGCTGCATGGGGATAAGTGCCCTGCTGGAGCTTTGGGTGCCCCCAGCCACCCCGTTTCTCTGAGCTCACCTGGCTCTGCCATCAGTGCTCAGCTCCCAGACACCGCTGCTTAACGTGGCTCTGTTTAACTGCCAGCTGCTGCGCTGCTCTTTAAGTATTAATGATTTAGACAACACGTTGGCACAGGAGCAGAGATGGAGAGGCTGTGATTTGCACTCAGATGCGTGCTACTAATTAGCTCATCTTGTGGCCGCTTTGCCATACTGAGATGAAGCACGAACACCTTTCTCCAGCCCCGCAGCCCAAACCCCCTGCACTTTCTCTGCCCGCAGACCATCCTGGCACCCCAGCGTCCACCACGTGGGATTCACCCACTCCTCAGAAAGCATTCTGCAGTGAGGATCCACAAAGTAGAACCACAGCCCATCCCCTGATTAAGAAATCAGTTCCCTGCAGCAGCCAAGCCTCAACCCAAAGCTGTAATCTCCATTAAAAGCTCTCTGTGGGCTAATGAAATCCATCAAAATATATGGCTGGTTTCTTTGTTTAACGCGGCTTAATTTTCCCTTTCGTTAATAAAAATGTCGTAATTAAGAACAGGGAGGCTTTTGCTCTTCTCCCATCAAAGGAACAACACATCTGCCAGAGGAAAAGGAGTCTCCCTTCCCAGGCAGGGGCAAGGAAGGGGAAAAGGGAGAATGGGCACTTCTCATTTGCAGTTTTCCTTCTCTTTGTGATAAAACACTCTCCAGCAAAACCACCACACGATCTTCCCTACATTCATCCACCCATGGTGCTCAATAGAAAGGAAGGCAAGAGCCACAGAAAGGGGGAGAAATGACAGCCTCAGTGAGGGCACAGTGCTGAAGGCTGGAGGGGACCTCCGGAGGTCTTCACCTGGAGGAACTGGAGCTTCTCAACGAGTAAAGACATCAGGACCCAGAAAACAACGCTTCTGAAAACAAGTGGTAAAAAAACAACAGCCCTTGGCAGCTTCTCAACTCACTGCTCTCTTCTTCTCCAAGTTTGGCCCAAGGGTTGAGGTTGCCTAAATCCCGCACAGTGCTGACAATGAGTCACTCCATGACAAAGCCCAGACTTCATTATCTGCCTCACCAATCCCCAGTCAGAGCTGGAGCGCAGTGCTGGAAACCTGCAGAACTCTTTCTAATAGCTCCTTGTCTTCCCTTGGCCCCGTTGGCTGTGTGACCACGCTGCCTGAAGAGCTCAGGACTGTGCTTGCAGCACCTCCACCCTCTGGTCCCAGATTTAAGGGTGCTACATTGCGTTTAAACGAGAGCAGAGGTGAGAATGGGAAGGAAGAAGAAAATCACTACCAGAACAACACCTGAGGTGCTAATACAAAGCAAAAACTGCTCCCCATATAGCATCACAAAAAGTTCCAGAGCCAAAAAGCTATGGCAAGATCTGCCTTTAATGGTCTCATGATGCCACACGGCACGAGGTGTGATGCACCTGATCCTGCATGACCATCCCAGCAGGCCCCGAGCTGCCCCTCCCCAGGAGCTGGGACACAAACATCCTCAGCTGTAATGAAGATCTCCACTGCTATTCTGTCTGGCTCAACTTTCCTCTCAGCATGGATGCTCTCTGCATCTCAGGCACTGTTTTAACTGGACTCACGTGATTATTTTTCAGGTTTTTTAATGTACATCCCATGCTGCATGGCATTTTAGCTCCTTCCTGCCAGCTACGAGAAATCGCACTGGAAAGCACTGACTCCTTCTGTCAAGCTTTGCATAAAAGGGTTATTTTTCCTGGGGGGGGGAGGGGGAAACAAGCAAAAAAGGCACTTTCTGCCTATGAGATGCTGTTTGCACTGTCATGGCCAAACAACAGCCAGCTGAAGTAGCAGGAAAAGCTCTGAAGTGCTGAACCCTGGACAGACAGCAGCCAGGATGGCCATTGCCTGCATTGCACCACGAAGCAGAACATCCACCAGTGGGGTCACACAGAGCCCCGGGTCCCACAGCACAGCCAGCACTCCACAGGAACCTAAAGCCAGTGAGGGCTTAAAAACAAACCACCAGTCTGGGGCAGCACTGTAATCCAGAGGATGGACAGAGCAGAACCACCACTCAGCTGAATTGCTTTGCCAAAAAAAAAACAACCAACAAAAACCTCTAAAATTAAAGAGAACTGCAAATCCTTGACATTTGCTTTCAGTTGATGCTGGCTATATCCAGCAGGCAGCGTGGGGAGGGGGACCATGGCTCCACATTGCACTGAAGGATAAAGCTGCGATCCTTAATCCAATTTACACCTCAACACACGCAGCACAAGAATGGCTCGAGAACAAAGCAGTGGCAGTTCACAGGGTGCAGGAGCACTCTGGAGGGAGCAGTGCTAAACGATAACTTAAGGGGTTATTGAATACATTAACAGGAAGCGCGGAGAGAGCACATTTGCATCTCTTTCAGCTGCTCCAGATCAAATGTGATGGCAGCTCTGCTCTCACTCACTTAATTGTCCCAAGGTTGTCGAGGAGGAAAGGTGTCTTTTTATTTATATTTTTCCTTCACTGCAGAGTCGTGGAAGGAGCCGTGCTCGGCTTTGAAAGCTGTGTAACATTAGGAAGAATTTTGTTCTGTCTCATAAAGCTGCTGGATTTCTGCTCTGCTCCAGCAGCCCTCAGCTCTGTGCAGATGCGAGCTCCTTGCAGGGGACAGCTCTGGACTCCCAGCACTCCCTGGGCTGGCTGCAGGCAGCTCCAACCCCGGGCCATTACTCATATTGCAGAATAGATTGTGCACGACAGGAGGAGGGAAGGAGTGAGCTGTAACGCCGTGACAGTGCCTGCCACCAGCACAGCACGGAGAGGTGATGCTGAGCCACAGAGGTGCACCTCTGAGGGGGCTCAGCTTAAAGAGATGGCAGCCCCCCCAGTCAGGGACATGCCCTACAGTGGAGGCTCTGCTTACCAGGGGCTCTGCTGCCACTGTTGTCATGCCCATCCGCTGCCTGGTCGCTGTGGCAGCTCTCCCCTTGCCCACTGCCCGTGCTGCTGTGGCTCCCAGACACCCTGGTGGGACGGCGGGGCTCCCCAGAGGATGCTGTGGGATACAACAGAGAGAGGGTGTTTAGCAAGGAGAGAAAAGGATGGGGACAGGTCCTAAGGGACCACCATTGGTCCGACACATGGCTGCTATCTGAGCAATAACGGGCCAGCCCCTGTAGCTGGTGGCAAAACCCAGAGCCACGTGCAACGTTAGCTCCTCACCCTGTCCTTGCTGCTTTCCTCCTTGAGAGCCTTTCGACCCCGCAGATGATGGCCTGTCCTCCAGGCTGGAAGAGCTCTGCTCTGAGTCGCTGTCGCTAGAAACCACTGAGGGAAAGATGAGGGGGGAGGAGAGGAGAGAGACAGTTATTCACAATGTTCATAACACTTACAAAGAAGGTGGCAGATGGATCCAAATAAAACACGAACGAACGCTGACTCGCTGATCACATCTCCCTCTCCAAAAGGAGCACTACCTGCAGTTCTCCCACAGCTGTTCGTGCTTCCTCTCACACACGAGGCACTTCTCCCAGATGATGTACAGCTCACTGGAGCAGGTGCACTCACCACCAGCACTCCCCATCCAGGACCACAAGGAGCACACGCTGCTCCCACTGACCCACACACGCACCAGTGAGCCCCTTCCTGCTGCAGTTTGCTTTCTGACCTTAGTGGTCTTTTCCAACCTTGATAACTGCATGATTCTATGCTGGGTACAAGGCAGGGTCCTGGCTCCACAGCAACAGGATCCACAGCTCATAATTCAGGCTGCAGATCCAGCCCTGGGCTGCTCCAAGCTGCAGGACCCCTGCAGAGGCTCCAAGATCTATAAGGAAGGCACCTGATAAATACAAAGAACTTCAAACAAGAAAACCCCGGGGTGGTGACACAAAGAACCCAATCTTATCAGCTCATTACCCGTTCAGCCCATCCCTCTCTGCACACTGTGCCCAGAGCTGGTTACTCATATGCCCCCAGGCAATGGCATCTCCTCTTCCTAAAGGAGACTCTTCTCCCATTCCAAGGTCTGTTTCATCGAATCCTGGTCCTAATTCTGCTGCTTTCCAGACTCCAGACTTTCTACAAGGGCTGAAAGCTTCGTTTAACCAGACGACACAAACCCCAGACTGGCAAGGTTGCTTCCACTTCTCCACACCATTACACAAGCACCCCTCCTCCTCACAGATAACCAGGCACCCAGCTGCTCTGGGCAGAATGAGAACGGTGTTTCCCAGCAGCTCCCAGGCTTTGATAACAGCCTGACCTCAGAACAGAAGCGATGAGGATGAGGAGGGAGGTACCCACGTTGCCCTGGCACTGTGTTTCTGGTACAGCCCAGATTCACTCTGCCACAGGGACGTGGGTGCAAGGGCAGAGGTGTCAGCTCACCTCTCTCCATCAGCACTAAACTCACTGCACGTGGCCTGCTGAGCTGCAAACCCTTTACCACCACCCAGGACATGAGGACTGCTACTCTTCCCCTTGCACAGGCAAGCATAAGCTGTCCAACACTGCTGCCAAGCACCTCTGCTCCTGCACTCAGTTGGCAATCTGCACTACACAAAATATTTTATTAAAAAAAACAACACACACAACATATTAATACTTAAAATAGCGCTTTTTCCAGAGTTAAAATCTCTGAGGATATTAAAGCTGGCTGCCAGCGTTATTGCAAACTGTGATGGATGTTGTGCTGGCAGACAGCTCCCTGCACGCTGTGCTGCTGTGTGCTGGGGACAGGCTGCTGGCACCCTACTGCCAACCCCACAGCCCACATCCCAAACACTTTGCACCAGAGCAGCACCCACAGAGCCCTGGCACAAACAACATGTGTACCTGGCTCATTGCTGCAGAGCCCAGATCTCAGCTGCCAGAACCATTCCAGCTGTCCCACTGCACAATTCCCTTGGCAAAGGCACACACAGAACCACAGAATTGCTAGGGGATGGAAGAGACCTTTGGAGATCATAGACTCCAACCCTTTGCTAAAGCAGCTTCCCTACAGCAGGTCACACAGGTAGGTATCCAGATGGCTTCTGACTCTGCTCCTCTTCTCTATTTTTTTTGCCTCCAGAATCCACAACACCCATCACCTTCCAACAGCTCCTTCCTCCGTGCATCTTTTAAAAATGCTGGAAGTCAGGATTTATTTAGAGAAGGCCCTAATGAATCAATGGAGGTGACTTTAGCTGCCTACCCTTCTGCCACTCAGCAGTTCAGAGCAGCCCAGCACAAGAGGAGAAAGATATTAATGATGAGGAGGAATCTGCACCACAGGAGCAACCCTGCCTGCTCTCATTTCCTCTGCTGCCAATAGAAATGTGTTTTACCCACTGCGCCGACATTTCCCTTTAAGGTAATTTTTCTCCCAGAGCTCCCAGACCTTCTGCTGGTACTTCCCAGAGCCCAGAAGTCATAAATCTGCTCTTCCAGCAGTTGCTGATATATCAATAAGAGCTGTTGGACAGCTGTACTTTCAGAGAACATAACAGATTTATTCCTCTCCATCTTCAGCTGATGGAAAAAGCTCATAAAAATAATAATAATGAAAAACCCTAAAAAAAAAGGCAAAATTCAGCTTGCAGAAAAAGCAATATCCCCACAGGGTCGGGTCTCTCGTGGGAAACTCCCTCCATCACACAGCTCAGCCTCCAGCAGCACAAGGAGCAATGAGGGCAGCTGAGCTGGGGTGGCAGCACCCAGGGAAGGGAGCACTAAGCTGGGATTCAGCTCTTGAGTTAAATGCATGCATCTGGCACAAGTGTGGCTGCACGAGCAGTGCTCCCGAGTGGAGCAGTACACAGTCCTCGTGCCAAGCAGTGCAATAGCTCAGGGATCGTGCTTCCTTTTTTATTCCTTTTTCTCTTATTCCCACCCAGTTGCTTCCTGTCCTCCTGCAGAATTCAGAGCTTGGAGCCTTGCTGCTGGCTGCTCCCCCACCTGCTGGCCACCCCATCCTGCCTGACCCTGTTCAGAATCCCACCCACATTCCACCACATGGTGCAGAGCTGCTCCCCAGCACCAGAAATATTACTGCCATTCTCCCCATGACAATACATTTATGCCTTAACTAATAGCAGGGTTTCCATGACAACTGCTTGTTTATTACAGAAAAACTAAAGGCAATGGCAAATCCCAGCATTAGCGAGCACGAGAGAAATAATGGGTGTATAAAAATAAAACTTCCTCCTGGTGGGCTGGCTTTGCTCCCAATAGGCACATTCCTGCAGTCCCTCAGTCCTGCAGCAGCAGGCACAGTGGGGAGTTCCCCAACCCCACAACAATCACTGCCCCAAAAAGAGGCACTTAGGCATCGTCCTGCCCCTGCTGAAGGGCTGGATGTGGAAGGGACACCACTGCTCTGCTCTCCTGGGCTCACCAGGGGACATCACAGAATCACTCAGGTTGGAAAAGACCTTCGAGATCCCCAGGTCCAATTCCAACTACCCCACCATGTACAGTGACCGTGTTCCTCAGTGCCACATCTCCATGGTTCCTGAACACCTCCAGGGGCAGGGACCCCACCACTTCCATGGGCAGCTGTGTCACTGAAGCACCACTGTTTCTCCTAATACCCAACCTGACCCTCCCCTGGCACAACATGAGCCCATTACTTCTCCTCCTGTTGCTGGTTACACAGCAACATCACAACCACATTGGGAAGAAGGCCTGCCCTGCTCATCACGGGGACTTCAGGTGACAAAGGGAAGAAGTCCCAGCGCTGGCAGGTGCAAAGGAGGGGTGATGTGTACAAGCTCCCAGCCTGTATATCCCAGGGATGAATTACAGCCACCCACATCCACTGGAAGCCATCCAGAGGACAGGCAGCCTAGTAGAAAAGGGCAATAAGGGAAGAAAGCACCACAAAATAAACCCACGAATCAGTATTATCCCACCCATAAAACAGCAGCCAGCCAAAACTCGGAGCACAGGGAGAAAGACAGCTCAACACTCACATCAAAGCTGACCAAAGGCGGCTGCACTGTCCCCACCTGCACCTGCTGACATTTATGGGAAGGGATTCCCCCCAAACAAGGCTCAGCTGAAACTCAGGACAAGTCTGGGCTCCAGGTCTTTGACTCGTAGTGTTTTCTTCATCGTGTGCACAGAGATTAGCCCATCAATCAGTTCATTTGCTAAGACAGCCCCTTCCAAGCGTCTCCTGGAGGGAAGCACAACCGCCTATTGTTGATCTAATTTGTCTTTAATTACAAAAGTTACAGTCGGGTTGGGAGCGCTTTGGTAGCTGGAGCCTAAAGAGAAGCCTTGTAAACCCGATCCTCCGGAGTCCTCTCTATTAAAAGGTTATTTCCCCCTGCAACACTGATAAAATTTAGCTTGATGTGGAAGAGCGTACGCTGCTGGTACACTGGAGAGGTCCTCTCCAATTGAAGGGACCTAATAACAAAAGACAGAAGGGGAGAGAGGCCAGCCAGATCTGTTAATGCACACCAGCAAGAAATGAAGAGAAATCAAAGCAGACTGGCAGCAGCTTTAATTCGGCAGCATCCATCCACCGCTGTGCTAATGACCCTGAATGCTCAGCTCTTCAATGCCGTGCTGCTTCCCCCCAGCTGACTCCAGGCACAGCACTGGAGTGGGTGTATGAGCAATGACAGGGCGGACAGATGGAAGCGAGGGGGGAAAAAGGCCCTACAAGGCAGTGCTGTGAATGGGATCTGATAGGGCACCGATCCAAGATGCCACATGTGATACATCGGTCTGCTTCAATCAAGGTCTACCTCAAAGAACAAAGATGGGAGTGCTGGAGACGATAAATCTTCAGGCTTGTCAGTGCTCCTGCCCCAGCCCTGCACAGGGCTAAGTTAATCACCAGCTTTCCCAAGCTGCACTTAGAGAACAACTCAGCCGCAAACCTCAGCCCCCTCCCCAAGGCCTCCACTCTCTGCTGATCTCACCCCACACAACCAACCTTTGCCCCTGGCCCAGGAGAAGGAGCGGCCCGTCCCCACGCTCCCTGCCTCCAGCACGGCGGGCTCGCTCTGCCAGGGCTGCGAGGACACCTCGCTGGCTCTGCTGCTGCTCTTCAAAGGTGTGATGTACTTGGGCAGCCCTTTGTAGAACCATGCTCCAGACCTCTTCCAGACCTGTTGGAGACAGAGACACAAACGACACCTTAAGGGGGGGATCAACTTGTACTGCACTGGTTGGAGGGTCACCAAGCTGGTCGATGGTTGGACGGGATGATCTTAGCAGTCTTCTCCAACCTCAGTGATTCTATGGAGTCCTGGTAGACCTGTTCCTTTCCCAAACCACATCCCTCAGCCTCTGTCCCATTTATCTCCAAGGGTCAAAGACCTGCAGCAGCAGAGGAATGCAAGCAGCCATACCTGGACCTCCAAAACACTGTCCTGTGAGCTACTGAAGGGCACAACCTTGGTGTTCGTTGCATGGAATGATTCATGCCACACCAGATCTTTTAATGAGCATGCCTGAAACCCCCCCCAGAACAAGAACATTCAAATAATCTGAACCTGCAGCAGAAAGTGAGCTGAGAGAGCTGTACTGTAATATTTCCTCTAAGAACGCCCTCTACTCTTCAACTGAGTTTTAATGTGGCTCATGATGAAGAAGCTCTATTAAGTATATTTAATATAAAGCCTGCTGTGAGCCAAGAGGAAGGGGAGAAGATGGCAGCTCAGACAAGGAGAAACGGCCTCCAAAAACCTAATTCTTTTGTGCCTTCCAGCAGTCTAATAGTGAGCTAATGAGGCAGCCAGGGCAAAAAGAAGTTAATATTACTATTTCATGCAAGGGGGTAGAAGCCTTGTGCCTCTGTTCAGAGCAAAGGAGATCATAAAGGTTTCTACTTCAAGTTTCCAAAGCATTTCATATGTAGCATCACCACGATGGCAGCAGGTACAAATGCAGATATCCCTAATTACAGCAATAAGTCTGCAGCTTGCATTTTAACCTCGGGGCTTAATCAAAACAGAGGGCAGTGACAACACCTGGCACTTAGGAGCAGCTCTTTCAGCACAGGCACAGAAAGCAGAGCACTGCCATCACCGTTTCACTGGTGGGAGATCACTCAGCAGATTGTCCAGTTCCTCCTGCAGAGCCATCAACACAGGGAGCTAAAATGGTCAGGGTCTTGAAACCCAGGTGAAAGCAACGTGCACCCCGAGCAGCGTGGTGCTGCAGGAGGACACACGGTCCCTGCAGGGCAGTGCTGGGAAGGAAGCAGCCCTTCTTGACAGTTGTTATCCGAGCAGACCTTGCAACATCTGTAATTTAATTTGAAGCACTGGAGAGGCCTATTATCTTCAGGCAATCTACAATTTCAGCAGAACATAAAACCAATCAGACGCAGCAAGGACTGCAGTAAGGAAAGGTTGGTCACCCCCAGGCTTCTGCCATTACCCCCAAGGCGAGCCCCGCCAGAGCAAGCATTAAGTGCTACAACACACCCAGCTCTCATCTAGTAATACAACACTGATTCTGTGCATACACTTCTAATAGTTGGGCCTTGTTACAGCAGTACTGAAGTTGTTTTGAGAACAGCTCTAAAACAGCTGCAGCTACAGGGGGATGCTCTCCCTTGCAGTAACTCAGCTCGCTGCTCCCCGTGCGTTTCCATCACATCCCCCCCACAATGACACACATTTCCTGTGCTGTTCTGCACTTGGGCAGGCAGGTTGGGTTCAGCCTGCATCCATCACAACGAATCGATGCTGCTGACTGCTCGTGATGCTCGTTTCATTGATTGCCAGAGCGGCTCAACAGCAAAGCTCCTACTTGATTTTAAATTAATACATCTATAACAGCGCTTCAGAGCCCTGGTTATTAGCAGGTTTGCTCTTTGCAAGGAGAAGAGTTTTGCTCTCACCAGTCCTTGACAGAGCAAAGATCTGCATCAGTGCTACCCCAAGCTAGGATGCAGAAGCCCAGAGCACAGAGGAACTTCCCTGCGGTGGCTCAGGAGCAGTCCTGCTGCTTCCCAGCCAAGCACAGCAGAAATCCATGCTAAATATCGACTGCCTTCAGGCTGCTGTCCTTCTGCCTCCCCCTGATACCTCATCTACCCAAAAGCAAAGCATGGGGAAGAGGAACTGCTTGAGCCAGAGACCCTCTTTGCATTATTTCAAACAATTCAACAGCCAGACCGGAGTGCTCAACACATTCGGTGACCCTGACAACATCCCCATCACAGCTGCACGGAGCTGCCAGCACAGCCACGGGATGAGGCAGCATCCTGGCACTCAGCAGCAGATGCACACTTGATCCGGCACACTCAGCTCAGCCTACAAATGGCTCCGAATGGAAAATCACCAGGTCCTGCTGCACCCCCACTCAGGCCTCCCCAGGACTCCGCTTTCCCCCTCCTCTGAGCACACAGGTGCTGAGCAAGCTCCTAACCTCGGGCTGTCCCACACCGCAGAATCATTACAATTGGAAAAGACCGCTCCCATCATCCAGTCCAACCACCAACCCAACCTGGTGCACCCACAAACAGCACCCCCAGCTCCCGTGCAAGAGGGAGACCCACTGCCACGAGCCCCCGTGGGCTCTCTTAGCAGACAGAAGTGCACCCCCACTCCACGAGGACGTCGTTGCCATTGCCCTCACGCAGCACGTGCCCACCCGCTCGCTGCCAAACCGCTGGCAGGGAGAAAGGGAGAGCGCTCCTCGGCCCCGTTATTTGCATTCATCCCCTTTTCCACAACGCAGAGATTTCCAGTGACATTATTTACAGCAATCTGCCGTCGACTCGAGGAGGAAGAAAATTAAAAGGCGGCGAAATCGCCGTTTGGGGTTTTGTTTCTGGAGCAGCAGAACGTGTCACACCTCCGACCCCAGCGCTTGCCAAGCTGCGCTGCCAGCCGTCCTTCAACCACTTATCATTCCTCTCCCAATCATCCTCCTCCCCCCCCTCCGTGGCTCTGCTCTAGAGGACACTATTTTGAGTCGAACCACTTGCTGCCGCCCCCCAAAATAACACGGCAGGCTTCTGATGAGCTCTCTGAATTGCAAACAGGTGCACAGCCGCTCCATCCCGAAATGAACACTCCCCTCCATCAGCACGGTGTTCAGCCAAGAAATGGCCATGCCAAGCAGGAATAACCCCGGGCTACGTTGGTTTATAACGTTCAAAGAGTGCATGGGGGAAAAGGGAAACCCTGGGGGCAAAAGGGGAGGAGATGGCTGCCTCGTTCCAGCGCAGCAACCTTCCCCTCCTCTGCACGGCTTGTTTTGATAAACCCAGGGATGCAGCCAGCCATGAAAATGTCATTTAGCAAAGGAGAAGAAATTAAAGGGAGAGTGAAGCAGAGGGGCAAATGAAAACTTTAGCAGGTCCCCGAGAGCTGATGTGCTCGTTCAGATTTGATGGGGTTTAAAAAAAGCCGTCTCCCCCCACCCTACTTAAACTGTTTTCATTATCACTACAATTTTGGATGTGTCGATTCAAATGCAAATGCGTACCAACGCTTCCAAGAGGGTTTTAATTACGATGATAGCATCGCTAATTACAGAGATGAAAAAAAATAAAAGCCAAACGTGAAGAGGTGGTTCAGCAAGGTGCTGAGCACTGCCTGCTGCTCTCAGACAAAACACAGAAACCCATGCATGCCTGACCCTCAGCATTCAGCCTCCAGAAAGGCGATGTAAGGTGCAAAGCCAAAAAGGTGATGCAGTACAGAGGGAAGAAGGAAGGTCTGTCCCTCCAACAGCAAACAGGAGATGGATGGAATTTGCTTCTGCCCTCACTTGCACGAGCAATAAAACACAACATGCAGTGGCGATGGCTCTGCCACGCTTGGAGGATGCTGCAAAGGAAAATGCCCACAAAACCCCAGAACAAAAGGGTTTTTTCAACAGATGCTTCTGCAAACACTCGGGCCAGCAGTCGCTCCATCAGGATGCTCCCAGCTTAACGATGGCTCTGTCTTATTTCAGGAGGAAGAGATGTGCTGACCATGCAGAGGTTTTGCTGCCCCTGGGGATGTTCCCTTTGCCAGGTCCCAGCAGGGTGATGGCACAGTGCTCTCCCACTGCATGCACTCATCACTCCATGCAGCTCCAGGGCTACCCAGAGCGATGTTTTGCTTCTGGATGACTGGGACGCAGGCAGTGGGCACAATCCATTAATCACCTCCACTCTCCAGAAATCAGACAGTGTCAGAGCAACTTGGCTCTCATTGCTATGCAGCACAGCCTTCCCAGTGGAGGTTTTCAAGGAAACAAAGCAACACAGAACACTTTGGTGCAGCTGAGGCCGGGATTCCCAATGGGATCTGTGGGCATCGAGCACTTGAATCCCACTGAAAGACTGATGTAAACAACAGCTTGTTACTTTGGTCTTCATTTTGACTTGGGCTGATGGTTTAATCACAACAGATTTTGTCCACGCAACGAAGGAGCAAAGTAAACTACCATGTCACTACATTTTAACTAGCTTAAGCCAAGCCTATAGGGATAAATAACAACGTGGAAGATGGAGGGATGAGAGATGGAGCACGTAGGAAAGAAACTGCACACTTTGGCTGTTAGCTGGTGTATGCAAATGTCCAGTGCCAACATTCACGTTCTGACTTCAGGAGGGTCAGCCCCCCACATGGAGTCTCCAGAAAGGTGCAAAGCCAAGGAAGGTGATGTAGTGCAGAGAGAGAGAAGAAGGAAGAGCCACAACCTTGATGCACAGCAGGGGCTAAAGGGAACAGCTGTAGTCCAAGATTCCTGCCCCAGCCAGATGACACTCATTAACTCTAGCCAACGTCATTCAGTCTATCCAGGTTTCCCAATCACCTCTCTATCTCCCTTCACTGCCTGACAGTCTCTCACTAACAGACTTCAGAGTTCCACAAATATCATGCCCAAATAGCCAGGGCAGCAGAGTAGATCACAGCCTGCAAATGCAGTGCTGAAGAGGTGGGCTCACTATACCTCAGAAGGGTGATAGTGGCTTGCTACTGCATCACACAACCCCAGGTGTGTTTGCAGGCTCCTGTCTGGATCCCAGGAAACAAAACTGGGCCAATACCCACTCACCACACAACAGATTCAAAGGCCAGACAGAAACAAGACCGTGCAGTCCCAAAAAGCAGGTGTCCATCTGCACTCATCGATGGCAAATATAACCTTCAGTGACAAGCGTGGCCAAATGGGTTTGGTCCAAAGCAGATGGCAACACAAGACAGATCCAGAGCACAGGAACAGGCGGTGACAAAAAACTGGTGGTGAACACAGTGCTCAGGAATAACCCGGTTTATTTTGCATGGACACTGTTGTATCATGGCACCCAAAATGGCTTTGGGGACAAGCCAGGCCATGTGCCCACACTGCAGCCTCCTCGTGGTCACCAGCACCACTACAAAGAGGGAAGGAGACAGACCTGAACTGACCTTTGAAGGAGTGAAAAAAAGAAAGATGAAGCTGAGGGCTGTGAGGTAAGATGGGGTTATGTTTTAGGCAGTCTCAGGGGGAAAGTTCCATCCATTTTCATTAGAGAAGTGCTCGGGCCACATCTCTGAAGGTTACCGTACCCTGACACGGCCGCACATAACACCAGATAATGTTCTGCTCTGTCTGTGGCTTCTCATTATTATAAGAAAGTTGGAACAAAAAAA
>VXAB01005916.1:26642-50534 GCA_013399175.1 Odontophorus gujanensis | reverse complement strand
CCCGACCCCGTTCCACCTTTGCAGGAGGAGCACTCGTGCCGCAGATCGGCAGCAGCGCTCAGGAGCTCTTCCCGCAGCCACGCGTGGATGCTGCCGGCTGGGAGCGCTTTGGCACAGCGGCTGCCGCCCCGGGACGGTCTCGGAACACCGCGAGCCGTTTTCCACGGGGTTTTACGGGATCACGCAACGATCCCAACCCCGACGCGGGACAGAGCTACCCCNGAAGAAATGTTTCCTAACACCCAAACTGACCTTCCCCTGTGTGACGTGTGGCCATCACCTCTCACCTTACTGCTGTTACCTGGGAGAATAAATCAATCTCCACCTTGACACGGTGAACACTAAGGTCTCAGAGGTATGGAAACGCTGCACCTTTGGCTGGAGGTTAACAATACCCTTCAAAAGTCAGAGAGCTGCCCTAAACAGCTGCAGGGCTGGAGCATTTTTCAGACAACGCTGCAGAAGGTGAAAGAGGAAAACAGAAGAGGCCTTTCCAGCACTCGACGAGATCAAGAAAAGGGTTTCTGGAAAATCCTAATGAAGTAATTGTGCCGTGTCATCAGATTCAGTGGGGGAATACTCGTGTGGAGGGAAAGCAATGCCTGCAGGCAGCCAAAGCAAACAGCCCCGTGCAGGAACACACTGTCTGGCCTGATGGGCCCAGCATCAGCGAGCCCAAACCCTTAAAAAGAATTCCTTTGCTGCCCCCAAATTGAAAGCAGAGCAGAGCTTTCAGCCGTAGGCGTCTGTGGTTTGCAGCTATGCAGCGCTGGGAACTCCGGATACTTCCTCAAGGAATTTACATTCCTTTGAAGAAATACTATGAGGCTGTTCGTCTTTGCTGGGAAAAAAAAAAAAAAAGAAAGAAAGCAGATGGAAATAAAAAGGACATTAAAAAAGATTTGACTGAAATCTTTGGGGTCTGAGCAAATGTGCTGGGCAGGTGCTTAGTTCCTTTTGATTGAAATACATTTCCCCCCAAAAAAGAGAGATTTTTGGTCTCTGTGAGCAACGGGAAAGCCGATCAGCCCCTGCTCCAAAACCTCCCATAAAAGCCCTTTATGAAATGAGATGCCTCTGAACTGCTGGAGCAGTTTCCAGATGAACACTATTGTTGTTTCAGAGCTGCTGCAGAGCTCCCGGGCTGCAACTGCTCAGCCAGAGACCGAGTGAGTGCTGCTTACAGTGGGGGACAACCTGTGGCATTCCCCCAGCAGTCACCTCCGGGGCCAGGGCTGTCCCAGTGCTGCTCCTGCGGTGCTGGGCCCCTCCCAGCTCTTGTTTGCCCTGCTGCCAGCATCCAGGGCTGACAACTTCTTTGCTGGGGCAGAAGTGAAGGGTTTAAGCAGAACTGTAGCTACCTGATAAGGAGCGTGCACTCTGAAAGCCTCTCAGCCTCACGTACCGTGTGGATCTGTGCATCACCAATGGCACTGGAAATCTTCTCCCTGTTTGTCCACGTCATTTGCTTTTTAACTGCCTGCCCACGGCTGGGACAAAGCAGATCTGAGTCTCTTATCAAGATCCCTTCTTCTATAAAGGACTTTCCACCAGGGCTGGGCTTGCTCAGCGTAATCAGCAATCAAACAATAGCTGCATTGACAGCGAGGCAGGAGGCCATCCCTGCAGGCTGCTGAAACAAATCAGAAGGACGCTGTGTTATTCGATAACGATGGAAAATTATTTCCAAATGATGGGAAATACCAGGCTGCTCCCGTGGGCGCAGAACACAGACGAGCTGGACACCCAGGCCTGCTTGGAAGCAGCAGGAATTGCAGGGATTCAGGAATTACACAGTCCTGGGATTTGGGTTCTTCACGACAGTGATGGCACTGAGTCACCTGGTCATCCCCACCCCAGAACCGATGGCACTGGCTCTCCGCAAGGCAAAGGCTGGCAAAGCCCCAAATCCAACCCCACGTGCTCCCACCTGGGAGCCCAGGGCCAGCAGAGCTGCTCTGGCTGAGATCCATGAACGAGCACAGGCATCAAAGCCAGCAATTCTAGAGAAAAGCAAATGAGGCACTAATTCTCCAGGCTAATTCTGCAGCAAGCTCTGAGCTGGGGCTGCAGAGGCCAATGAGGTGGGAAAGCCAGGAGGGAGCAGAGCTGCCAGGGAGACACAGCCATCAGGAGCATGACCTCCAGCACACGGCACGCTGCATTTTTCTGTGTGCAGCTGCACAGAAAGCATCCACAAGCAGAACACCAGTAACCATTTAATTCAGTGTCACAGTCCAACAGACAGCCAGAATTACACCTCGGCCAAAGCACGTTAGAAAGTGGCATTTTATACAGGAAAAAATCCTTCCTTTATTCCCCAGAGCTAACACATACACGTACAGCCGTGCCAGATCCCATAAATACCCAAAAGTCAGGGGGACAAAATCCTTAAAACTGGAAATAGAAAAATGCAAAGTGGAACTCGAAATAACCAGACCTGCTGCACTCCTCTAGGGCTGAAACTAAAAATCCACATTTTTCCTTTTAATTCCTCTTATTTCCAGAATGAAACACAGAGAATGAAAGAGGAGAAGCCTTCGGGGAAAGGCATATGACAATAACTTGAACATCATCTTCAGCCATTCATAATTCAGTGAGAGAGTCATCCTCAGACACAGCGAAGAAAAAACTTATCTAAAATAAATTATTTCCCCCCTGTGGGAATAATGAATCTCTGCAGTACTGTGTTCCCCCCACCCCAGCCACTGCATCCCACAGCAATAATTCACGTGGTGCCCCAAGATAGCACACCCTTTAGGAAGGGCTGCTCACAACCCCAATGTGTGTTCCAACACCCTTCCTTCTTTCGTCACCCGGCGTGAAATTAGGAGAAGAAATAAGTGAATCAACGGGCCTGGGGAGATCTGTAACGCTGGAGTGATGAGTGACTCCTGTCCCTCCTCAATGCTACCTCCCAGTGCAGGATCCTGGCCTCAGGACCCCGAAAACACGTCCAAAAGAGACAGTGTCACTGCACCTGCTCAGAGCTGTTAGGAGATACCTGCCTACCAAGGATCTCCTCTCTGTGGGTCCGTTCATTCTGCTCGAATCCCATGACCACCTCCTGACTGCTCGGAGCAGGCTGACTTGCTGGCTGTGCAGAAGGAGAACAGGGTTTTACCATGCTGGGCACACATCCTGTCCTGCCTTCCCATTGTCACTAGAAGGGCAGAGGGAAGGGGTGCAGCCCGTGCCCCCAAATATACAGCTCCTGTAGGGAATGGGCAGCTGTGCTGGGAACATCTCACTTTCCCCCACAGTGAATCTCTGGGGTTGGGTGGACAGAGCTCATTTTCCTGCAGCCTGCCTGACCCCTCCCTCCCTCCCAGCTGTGCAGTATTAAGATCCACAGTGACACATCCTTAGTGACCAGTCCCCTAAAAATTAAAGTCACAAGACCCAAACTCAATAGGGTTGGGACCCCACCCTGGAAGGCATCTGATAGTGCGATCGCTCCTCACCTGCAGAACTGTTACATTTCTTCCTGCAAATACCTGTGAAGCTTGAGTTAACATGAAGCAGGCACAGCTGGTCTATCGGCCCCAAAGTCCACGTAGGATTCAATCACTTACTGAGTGGGCAACACAGCTTCCAAGTCCCAGGAAATGGGTACACAGGAGTTCAGGAAGAAATCCAGCATCAGTAGAGAGGAGGTGATGTGTGCCTGCACTGAGCCTCCTCTGGGATGTGCCACGGGCAGGGCAGGGATGCTGGAGCCCCTCCAGGCCCTACCTGGGGGTGGCATCATGGCTCTGTCCTGGGCCCTTCCAACTGCAGTGGAGCTTTCAGATGCCTGGATCCCAGTTGTTAAAGATGATTATTATAAGTTTTATTTCTTTCTGCCCCTCCCAATCCCCAAATAAATAATGAAACAGAGAAACAGCTCTGCAACAGGTCGTGAGCAGTTAAGACCAAGTTCTCAGGCAAAATCCATAGTGCTGCAGCAGGAGAGCCTCCCTGGGCTGGTGGCTGGGACAAGCACGTCACAGCCAGATACTCTGTGCACCTACACTGCTTTCACAGCTGCTGACTTCCAGGTGCCTCTGTTTTCTCCACCACAGTGTCCTCGGTTTCACCCACACTAAAGCTATCTAAAGGCAAACACCATGATCAGATTCTCCCTTGATCTGAATGGAGAAGCAGTGCTACAGCACACGATGGACAACAGGTTGCAGGGCACGAGAGCAGCAGCACACGGATCTTTCAGCAGCCTTCTGTAAATATTAACTCTGAGGAGCTGTGCTCTCCCAGTGCCCGCAGCCAGTCCTGAGCAACAGTTTTCTTCTGCTCACTTAAAGTCTTTTTTTGATGAGCTTCTCCAGTTTCCGTATCCGGGAGGACTCCTGCTCGGGTGTTGGGGTGCTCAGTGAGAGTGAGCCACTGTTCTCCACCCCGGAGGGCGGTGCTGGGAGACGCAGGCGGAAAAGCTCCAGCATGCTGCTCTGCTCACTCCTCTTCAGGCCCTGTGACAGCAAAGGGAAGCAATGAGTTTAGATCCAGGAGCAGGCACGCGGGATGATGACCGCAGGAGAACTCATTTCAAATCTCCTTTGTTCACCCTCCCCAAACAGCAGATCTCTCGGCGACCCAGAGACAGCTGAGCTCAGCCCCACGTAGCTATAAGCACGCTAACCGAGCTGAGATGTTCTTCAGTAGCAACTCGACATGCTTTCAAGGTAGAGGACACATTTGCCTTCAAAAACATTCTTCCCACTCCCAAACCCCTTCTATTTCTACTGAGAGAGTCATCAGAGCAGCTCTAGAGAAGAGCAGAAGTTCTGCAGGACTGCTTCTAACCTTCATGTCCAGTATCTTCTGGAAAGTGTCTGTGCTGCAGTCAGCGAGGAGCTTGATGTAGTTGTCAACAAACACAACTGGGGGCTCATGAGGGGCCATAACCACCTGCCAAGGCAAGAACAGAAGAGCTCAGACTAATCCTAGGAACTAAAGGCAGTGCTGAGTTCAGGTATGGAAGTGACAGCAGGACTGGCTCCTCATAGAGTACAGTATTTAAGGAACAAGTAAGATGTTGCACGCGCTGATAGGTAAATGTGAGTGGAGTCCCCTGCCCAGTAGGGGATCAGGCAGCAGGAGCCCATGCATGCATGTGCATACACACATGTAGGGCAGGAAGAGCACAGGACCAGACTCTTCCCTGTCTCTGAAAACGTTTCCATATGTTTCCACTGACCCATCTCACTCCATGCTGCATTTTGTCACTGAGACATTTCTTTCTTTTGCTGCACTTCAGACCCATGAAACATCATAGCCATGTATACACTTATAAATCCTTAATTTACAGCCCTTGTAAAAATCCAATGCTAAGATGAAAAGCTGGAACTTCAGACACTGCAGCCAGAGAAGAAAGGAAACAGCTCTGCAGGATGTGTGCTCCCTGAACTCTCTCCTCCATGCTCACATCTGAGCTTTCTGCAGCTTAGCTGAATTAACTTTTTTGTGCCATCCATGGGCTTAACGATCCTCCCACTCAATTAGCCACATGGGTACAAGCCAGGACACAGTGCTATGCAGTGGCACTGTGTGCAAGAGGGGCATCACTTCTAAACCATCTCAGTACTGTGCAGAGAGCCAGTAAATCCTGTTACCCCACCCTTTTGATGGAGTGAATTGGTTCTTAAGGAAAAGACTCCTCAGGGTACAAAGTAAGCATCAGGGAAGGACGTGATTCTGTAGGCTACAGGAAACAAAGTTCCCTGCTCCTGTTAGCAATAAAAGGGTATTTTTCTTCAGGTTATTTCTACAAAAATTTAGACCTGCTTCAACCTATCTACTAACACCTCAGTCACTTCCATCCCAAAGCAGAGAATTTCAGAACTGGTTTATGAATTCAGAATGCAAACCCAACTATGACATTGCCTTGGGTGTGTGACCAAAGCAACATGGAGCAGCAGCTGAGCACAGAGAGCCCAATTCACTGTCAGAATCATCCTCACAGCGTGGTTAGTGAGCAGGGGACAAACCCACTGCCCAGCAGAGCACAACTGCAGAGCTCCCTTGGCTTCTCCTGGGCTCAGACCTACCTTCTTGCTGCAGAAAGACAATGAGGGGGAAGGGGGAGCAGGGGAGATCGCTTTGCTCATTACTTTTTATGAAGACAACACACTGCTTTTGGGCCATTTTCCAGGCACCAGGTCTGGAAAATGAAAAAGGGCTCTGGTGAATACAGTAACCCAGACATGTTTGCACTGGCTGTTGCACTAGACAGTAAACAGGTGACTCAAGCACAGCTTGGCTCCCCTGCGGGGTGAAGTCTGCACAAAGGCCCGGAGTAACCTGAACTGGAGGGTCTGCCCTAAGGCAGAACTCATGGATGTTAGCTCTGATTTTCACAACGTCCCGAGGGAACCTGCTGCCCCAGCTCTCCCAGTAAGCAGAACCCGAGCACTCTGTTATCTTGAAAAATGAGGACAAAACCTCAAACGTGGGGTTTCTGCAACAGCTGGCAGCACACTCGTACAAGCACACATACATTCACGTGCAATCTGCAGTGTTGTGTTCAGAGGAAGGGCCTCCTGGAATTCACTCACTCGGATTCCCAGGCCAGCAAGTCTGGCTGGCAGGTTATCAAAAGCCTTGAGTTACCTTCAGGATCATTTCAGCCCGAGTCATGCCTTTCACCACTATCCTTGTGTAGCTGGCAGGAGCCTTCCTCACCACCTGGGACCCGATGGAGGGCAGATCCAGGAGGACCATCTTCAGAGAGTGAGTGTCCAGCAGCAGCTGCAATAGTTAAGCACACCCTGTTACGTGGGTCCTTTTTGCACTGCTCCATTAGCTGCTATCATCCAACACGCCAAAAGTTTAATACTTCTCACGCAAAAAGCATCCTGGTAATGGGACTGCAGGGACAGGAGGGGCTGACCCATGTAATGGCACTTCAAGGAGACAAGATCACCCACAGCTATTTATCAGCACCAGCTGTTGGCTCTAACAGCACTGCTCTGCAGCCTTGGGGCAGCACAGCACCTGGCACACTGTGCCTGCACTCCACTGTCCTCCTTCCTCCTGACAGTATGAACTGAGATCTATAAACAGTACAAACAATCCTGAGTACCTGGAGCTGGATCATTATTCAAACACCAAGGACAAATGAATTACCACCACACTTCCTCTTGCAGCTAACGAGCAGTTACATCAGGCTCTCTGCATTTGCTCAACCAATTGCTGACTTGTTTTTTTTCCTCCACAATCAAGAAAATTACAACACAGCATCGCTACCCTGAGAGCCACACAACATCCTGTGCTGACTGCAGCTCTCAGGCTGCTGCATGGTGGATTTCAGCAGGCCAGCAGCAGCCCCTGTGTTCAGCCCCTCCCTGAGGAGCATGTATTGGGGGTGAGGAGGTCTCAGAGAGAAATTAACCCAAATACTGCACCCTTCCGATTGCACCAGATACGTCTAAAAGAGGTGAAGGTCAGAAACTGCAGGAGATGAACTGATGTTATCAGTACAGTTCTGGGAAGCCAGGAAACCACAGCACAAAGGGACAGCTCTGTGCACAGCAGAGCTGCTGAGCATGGTGCTGTGTAGGGCTGTCCCTCAGAGCAGGATTCCTGCAGATCACAACAGACCCCATGGATTTTTTTTTTTTCCCTGGTTGGGGAATTCTCTCTTTCCCACATAGACTTTTTCATGCTCAGTTACATAGAAAAGAAACCAGTCTGTGATGAAACAATACTTCCAACACAGCTACCATCTCTTACCTGTTCTGCTCCCACCATGCTGATAGGTTTGCACTTAAAGAGGTGGTTAATGAACTTGGGAATGAAGGAGCTGCAGAGAAGAGATATGAAATGACAGTTAATGTCAATATTTGGATCACATGCAGTACTGGGCTAACAAAGCATGCAGGATCACAAGAGCACGTGGCTTTCCACAAGGCCACAGTAAGTGCACAGTTCTCTAGCTGGGCGCATTAAGAATAATAAATAGAAGTTAATTATTTTGCTTTCATCCATGCTGATCTTTCAGTCGAGAAGTTGCCCCTAAATGAACTGCTCTAAATTACATATGAAGTACTGCAGCACAGGTTGAAGAACAAGCAAACTCCTGTACATTCTACACACCAGGATTAGTGCAGTTATTCATGGACATGGAGGGGAAGTGTCTCGATTGTATCCAGAACTGACATTTCACTGCACACCAGTAATTCCATAACATGCATATTTCATACTGAACTTGAGGTCCAGCCAGGGCTGGAGGTCTGCAGGGACACACACGAGATGGCATCCTTCCAGAGAGCTTCCAGCCAACGCAGTCAGGACAACACAAAGTTGTGTGAAAAGGAAAACACTGTTCTCCTATTTTATTATTTTTCAGACTCAGAAAGATGCTCAATAACAGAGAATTTGGCAAAGATGGAAGCTAAGCCCAATATTCACAGCGTTGGACAAAGTATCCCAGAACTTCAGTCTTGGCTTTTTGCCTCTTGCTAGCAGACTTCATGGTAGCTTTGTGCTCCAGTGGCAAAGCAGCAGAAGGCATGGCCCTCCTCAGCTGGATGCAGCTCATGCTGTTTCCAGGGCCTTGTCCATGACACGGTGGGAATGCTTCAGCTTCAGCATCTCTGTCCTGAGGTCTCACAGTTGGGTCTGTTTCCTGAATGAGGTGCTGCTTATGGCGATGATTTGAATTCAGTGTGGTTTCCCCCTTGCATCTGTCAAGCTATTTTTTCCCTTCCAATGAGCAAAGGAGCGTGGTCAGCGTCTCACTTGCCCTGCCACCTGCTTTCCAAGCCAGGACTTTTATTTTCCACCCTTTCTCATGAATGGATGACAAAAGTGTAACTCAGGCACAAACCATGCCAAGCTGCTGAGCAAAGAACACGAAATGGTTCAAGGAAGAGTCTTCCCAAGCAAAATCTCCTTCCTTTCCCCTTTGCTCACACACAGTTGTGACCTCTCTCACTGAATCATCCCTTCCTGGAGAGGCATCAAGTAGAACAAGTTCAAACCATTGCTGAGAACCAGCTACTGGGCTGCCCCAAACAGCTTCGAATTTGGCCACCAGAGAAACAGCCTTGGCAACAGAATGTAAATAAAAGGAGAAAAACAAGCCCTATCTCCTCCTGCAATAAGGACAGCTTTGGAGATAGGTTATACCTTGGAAGTCCGTTTTTCAGGTGTGTGAATGATTCCCAGAGGGCAATTAGTGAAATCTGAGCACAGTTGGAGCTCAGGCAATGCCAACAGCTCAGGGTACAGCAGCGTGTCCAAGGGGAAGAGCACACGAGGTTACTGTACCTTTGATCTGCATGTGGGTCCAATGCTCGTGCTCTCTGTAAGGTTGGGCACGGAGCTGATGCTCAAGTTGTGCATGAGAAACTTTTTAGCACTGTATAAAAGCACATGGTCTCCCACAGCCAGCACTCTGCCTCACATGAAACCATTCCCAGGCGTTTTAGGATGGCCACCCACAATCACTGCAGAAGGGGAAAGCGACCTTCCATCCCTGCATGCCTGTTATTTCATGCCGTCTTATTGGAAACAGCTTCTCAGCTCCGGCAGGACAGACCAGACAAACCATGAGATCCAAGGGCTGCTCTGGCTTTTTTGGCTTTTTTTTTTTAATATATATTTTAAGAGCAGTTGTACTTAAGAGAAAAAAATATCACTCAACTTTCTTGCCTAGGACTCGGAGTTCGGCTCTTGCAGGCAAGCCCAACATGAGCAATACGTGCACGTTCAGCAGCCAGTGCTCAGTGCACGGTCTTGTGCTCTGAATGCACTCCCTCCACATCCACAGAGCTCCACTGGATGCCAGAAATCATTTACAGCTTCGGCTGTAAAACTGAATCCATCGAAGCAGACAAGCCCCTCGTGTAACAATAAAGCAGTGCGAGGCAGACGAGGAACCTAAAGCACAGAAAGCACAGCATGCAAGAGGCTCCCATCCGAAGGGAGGGGCTCAGCCTGCATTTTCCCAATCCCCCTGCACTGATGTGCTGAGCAGGGCAGGCAGAGATGCAGTCACAGATGCAGTCACAGGGCGTCTCCAGCGGGAGATGAGCTATGATGGGATGTCATCCCAAGCATCCGCAGCGCTGCACGACGCAGTGCCCAGCCCTCGAGGACTCGCCCAGGCTTAGCTCAGCCTGCTGCTTTCAAACCAACCACAGCAACCCCAGAGCTGCTGCTGCACGCCTCTCCTTAATTCCAGGGAGCAAGGGTTGCACATGGGTCAAAACAAAGCAATAATGACAGATGAGATTAGAGGATTGATGCAGTTTCTGACGGCAATTCTTTTCCTTCCAGACTTGGCTCGCATCCCTCGCTTTTAAATTTGGTGACTTTAGATGTCTTCTCCCCCACGGTCCTGTAACTCAACCCCAGCCCTAGAGGCAATCCATTAGAGCTGAGAAGGGGCTGGCAGGTCACAAAGATGCAGGCATTAACGTACAGAACACAGCTTTCTGTGGTCTTCCATGGAATATGTTCTGATGAAGGCATGCACTTCAGATCTGGATTCCTCTCATATGTGAGAGTGAGGTATTTTATCCAGAGCTTATTGGGTATGTGCTTAGCAATAAAGTTAAAAGGGAGACAACTAAGCTGAAGTATTAAGAGTGTGCTGTGAACAGCTGAGTAAATTTTTTTTCTATTATTATTTATCACTATGTGAGCAATATAAAATTCAAGCGTAACCACATAAAAGGCTTAAGTGCAATACATTTTCACTGGGACAGCTTTTCAAACAGTGATTATGGCCAATGTCATAATATGATTTATCAGTAACTGCTCCTTAATGCAAACTAATGAGTACCCAGAGATAGAAAGAGGGAACAAAACTCTGAGGCCAGCCTCCCTGCTGCGAAAGCTAATGGCACTCAGGAGAGCCTACTGCAGCTTTCCCTGCTGAAGCAGGAACTGGAGCAGTGCTCTCAAACCCACACAGTAACTGCCAGGCCATGCAGCTTATTTCAGGATGATTAGCTTATTACAGTTGAATGAAACGTTAGAAGTATTTTAAAGGGGGACACATGATATGTATGGTGCTGCTCCCAAGGCTCTACCAGGATAGCCAAGTGCAGCTACAACAGGCCACGTCCTCCTGTGCCTTTTCCCTGGGGCACTGGATGCAGAGCTCAACTGGCCTCAGGCAAACAAGGAAGAGTTGAAAGCATCTTCCCAGAGGACTGGATTTTGTTTCTGGATACATGGCCTCAAAGTCTGGATTTCCAAAAGGAGCTGGAGAACTACACCCTCAGCCCTGAATACAAGAGGAATTTTCTGTCTCATTTACCAGTTCCTTTCGCAGTATCAAACGACTTGCCAGGAAGACACTTGGACATTTGAATTTGGGGGGATATGACACTTCCAATCCTTTATTGAGATGAGAAGTTGAAGTATCTTTTAACCTTGCCAGCAGCTGCAGGTGTTGGCTGCCCCACCCCATGTACCTGAATGGGAAGGGTCTTCACCCAAGCACGGCCTGCACATTAGGAAGCAATCAATGGTCAAGCACAGACAGACTGACAAAAAACCAGAAGAATTCTGTGCCATGGCAGTAACTTACTTTGCAAACTTTATACAGAACTGCGTGAAGTACTTTCTGGTGGATGCCAGGTTGTCACGGATGATGGGGACATTCTGCTTGATGTGGAGAATCACTGAGGTGACATAAGGACTCTGGTCTCCAACGTGTTCCACGTTCTGCCACTGCATCTGCACAAAGGGGAAATAACAAACAGTTTAACTCAAGAAGATCCAATCAGTGTGTAAGGAAAACAGTACATACTTCCTGACAAAGGATCTCTGAGGAATTATCAAGAGACTGTCACTGCAATTCACCACTGTCAAGGTCATATCCCTCCTCACTGTATTGACTGAACAAAACCAGAACAAAATACAAAGAAGGAAAACCCAGAACGGCCCTTTTTGCACTAGAGCAGAGAAATTGTGACTGGTAATGGGAAATACCAGCAGTAAAAGAGGCTTTTGGAGCACCTAGGTTGCCTTAATATTTAACAGCTCCCAGTTTTTCAGGATGAAGTGCCCATATAAATCCTGACTACAAGCATTTGAGAAAATAACTGCAAGCTTGCAAAGTCTGGATTCCTTTATGGCAACCAAGACTTTAATACTAGAAAGACTGATGACAGATAGGTGAAAGAGGTAGAAATAAAGTCCGAAACACTCTAGAGCAGAGCAGCTTGCACTGAAACACTTTCAGTGTACCAGTTGGGATGCCAACTTCAGCTCAGCCCAAGCACACAAGAGGAAAAAAAATTACTCAAGCTCTCTTTTTGTTTTCATTTACTGTCAGCAGAAACACAACAGACCACCCCCTGTCAGCCAGATGTGTGACTCTGTTGGCTTTCTCAGAGCTCTGTGTGAAAAAAACAAAGTGAGCACACACAGCGTGAGGCGTTAAGAAAAAAGAAGCACTTGGGTTGGACCTGCACAGCCCTGGCAAAACGTCTGTGTACACAACTGAGTGTCAATGAGGAACACAAGCAAAGTGCTCTCAGCACTGTTCAGAGGTGCTGCACCCTGCAGCATGCCCCATGGAGCTCAGTGAGAGGTGCAGTTCCTCGTGTTGGAGATGGAACAGGAGGAAAATGTGAAAATCAGGACAGAAAACTGGACACGTGCAGAAGGTGACTTTTTTTTGTTTTCTTTTGTCTGCGCATTTCTTCTCAAACATTCCTCCTCAAGTTCTCGATTTTGCATGTAAAAGTTTTCTCTTTATTCCTGTTTCTAATTTAATGGCAGCTCCTTTGCCCCCTGCCACCCAGCTGATTCAATCCCACCCGAACAACAGGCAGCAGCAGTGAGTTAACAGGCAGATGAAGCCAAATTCTTTACAAAACCACAGTGTCTGACAGTCCACACACATCCTTCCAAGACCGTCCTTATGTAAATCCACCAAACAAAAACCCAGACTGCTCACCTCCCAGTAGCCTCACACTCAGAAGGGATATTTCTCCCACCACCTGCTCGATAGGCTTTAATTCTTCCTTTTCTCTGGAAGGCTGCTCAGAAGACAACTACTTCATAACAACCATTCAGATTGGAAAAGACCTCTCAGATCCCCAAGTCCAACCCCATCCCACCGTGCCCATGGACCACGTCCCTCAGTGCCACGTCCCTATGGCTCTGGAACATCTCCAGTGATGGGGACACCACCACTCCCTGGGTAGCTGTGCCACTGCATCACCACTCCTTCTGAGAAGGAATACTTCCTCACATCCCACTTCTGAATAAAATACTCTGTGCCCACCTTCCTAAAGGACCTGGACATTCCCAGTGCTGGCTTTTCTCAACAGACAGCAGCTCTAGATGAACATCCCCATACGTGGGTATGGCCAGAAAGTGGGAAGGGACTGCTGAGCTGTATTATTATAACAACAATAGTGTAACCTTATCATTTTGTTGGTTTTCGTCCCAAAAGCAATACTGTACAACCAAGACTTTCAAGCACAGACAGTAAAAACAGCCCTTTGTGTGTGTGTGTGTGTGTGTGTGTGTGCAGTGCAAGAAATGGTACACATACTGAAAAGTCATCAAAAGAAATAGGAGCCTGACTCTTCTGGTAAAGCTCTGTTCCTGACATTTCAAATTTATAACTCTTTTTTCCCCCATCCTATGTTTTTCTTGGGATATCCACATTGTTTACATATGCTAGCTGAAAATCACCCTGAGGACAGCAGCAGAGGATCCACCACGTCCTGTGCCTGCAGCAGAACAGCTCGCTTTGTGGGTTCACCAAGGATGAGCCAAGTCCCACTGCCAGGGACCAGGTACAGGGAGCACCCACCCTGATTTAGTGCAAGGAGGGGGCAGGGGGAAGGCAAGGAGCACCTGGCTCCAGGGCTGCAATGTGCTAGCTCTGACTTTAATTAGCAGCTGGCAGCTCTGATCACTCTGCTCTTGGGTTTTCCTTGTACGCATTGGAGAGATTATTAAAGCTGTGCTTTTAAAAGCTTGCTGCTGTCCAACTGTAAGGAAGTGGGAAATGACAGCTGTGCCAGAAGGCTTTGAGTAAAATGTAAAAGCAGCAAGCGGTCTACTTGAGTCACTAAAATATTCCCCAGTCCCCATTCCACGTGCAGTTTTACATATAAATTGATGTTTAATTCAGCAAATAAATGAAACCTAATCCAGTGCAATCCATAAGCTTAAATGGGGCAAAAATACCTCATGCTGATTAGCAGTTCCTCATCCCAACAATTAAAAAGCACACCAGGTAATTAAATGCCACAACATGTTCGTAGAGCTTTGTTATCCACAAGAAGTACTGTGTGGCAGCAAGCCATTTCTTGGCAGAATTTCCATCATCTATTCACAAATGTACATCAGATTCAAAGAAAGGATTAGCAATGTTCAGTCCTGGACATCAGAGTGAAGTAAATGAAAAGGAACAGAACAATGGGAGAGCCCTAATGAAGCAGCAGCCTTGAGACAGACACACCTTCATGTTACAGGAAAGCTGGGACGGGTCAGCCCAACAGCATTTACTCCTTTCAATACAGACTGAGATTTTACATGTCCAAATACTAAGCCTTAAGGAAAGGAAAGAGGAGGCTGGGGGAAAAACTCTCACACCAAAGCCAGGTCTAGTAAAGCTCATATAAATCTAATGGTGGAATGCGTGCACAGCTGACAAGTATTTATTTAGTTAATTTCACAGCACTTCGCTTGTTTATAAATCATCAGTCCCATCACATATGCTGCATCTTACTAGTTTTCCAAAGACAAAAATAAATGGCTCCCCAACTGCTGCTTTCCCAAGGCTGTGGTTTACTTGGGTATAAACAGAGCCGAGTGATTCCAGCACTGCTACACTGGGTGGGATCAGGAGGATCTAAGGAACTGCCACAGCAAACAAGTGACACCTGAAGTGCTGAGCCCATCCTAATGGTGCTATTTTACTGGGGAAAATATCCCCTTTCCATAGGGGATATATGCAAGCTCTCTTGCTAGCTGCATTCCACTTCCAATATTAGCTGGGGGTGGTGGGGCTAGTGACAGCTGGAACACATCATCAAACAAAAAGTCAGTAAAATTCATGGCAGCAACGCATGATCCTACCAAAACGGAGAGCTACGTTTGATATCTGATTTAAAAACAACAAAGAAAGTTCAATTCATTTTTGTTGCCTTCACCTTTGTCTAGAGCTGTCTGGGTTTTCACAATACTTTGGCAAGAAAACAGCTCTGCCTTTCAAACACATAAAAGCCAACAGCGTAACTGCAACTAAATCCTTAAGCTCTGCTCACGTGGGCCTCTCTAGGAATGGCTCTGTGTGTCCTCAGGAGGAGCACAGCAGCAATTGGGCTCAATCCCAATTCCAAGTTACCCTCTGACTGCCTCCACCTAACAGCCAGCTGAGTGAAACTCCTCCTCCAAGAATATAAGCAAGACAGCAAACGAGAATGCACATTTGAAATTTCATGCCAAAAAAAGGTCTCTTAAATCTTAAGGACTCTCACTAGCATCAGCATTGGGAAGTCTGAGATAGATAGACAGTATTCCATTGTCTGTGTGCTTTAATGCTCTGCTAAAGAATGAAAGCTCTAACGTGTATTTTATGTTTTGGAGTGAAGGATAAATTTATAGCTATGGTAACTGCTGCTCCAAGGAGAGAGAAGCAATCAGTATATGGAAAAGACTCAGTGTAAAGAATGAAATCAAGCAATCACAGCAAACAAGACCTCTAAGTAAACAATGTGTACATTAAGGTTATCTCTCCCCCAGACAAATCCACCCTCACCTTGCTCATAGCAGTCAGGGCAGGGTCACAGGCTGCATCCAGGTCCTGCACTAGCAGCTGTATGCTGTTGGAAATCACACTGGGGAAAAGAAAATCAAGCATAAGTTTTAGGATAGTATTCAGTATCAGACCTGGTTTCTTTGGCTGTGGAAGGAAGAAAACCTATTAGACGAACTTGGCAATATGTGGTGAATACACATGGCTACAACGTGTACTGAAAAGAACCCAGGGAAGTCTGCATGTTGTTCATTGTGAGCTGCACAAGAGAGGACGTTTTTATAGCTGACCAAAAGGTTGCAAATGGGGAGAGAAACCTATTTACCTACACTTCAAAATAAACACACCTGTTCTAGAGCAGCAAATGTGTTGTAAATGGAAAGCATCACGCCACACCATGAGAGCTCTGATGTCTGTTACACTGGAAGCCACTCGAAACCTTCACTCCAGACAGCATAGAGCAGCACTTCAGCAGCAGGGAATGAAACCCATACAACTCCAGGCAGATACACGGGATCATACAGAGAGGGAGGTCCGGGCTATAAGCAAGCAGCCTGCATTCTAACAGAGCCTACAAAGTTCAGGACTTCAAAGGGGGCTCTAAAGGCCACCCATAAGCTCACAACAGAGTGGGACGTAGATTCCTGGATTTAGGTGACAATAATTTTCCCTCTCTTGAGCTTCAAGAAGAGCCTCCCCCAAAAAATGCTTACCTACCATGGAGGTAAAAACCTCCCAACCCGTTGCTGTATAAGTGTTTGTGGCAGCTCCACGCTATCTGTGATGAAATAAACCCTTCCCAGGGTACATAAGCAGCAACATTTTATTTTCTTTATGACCCTGAGTAATAGGATGTCAAATCTCGGGAGAAACAAGTTGTTTGATGTTGAAGGAGCAAACGCCAAAGAGAGTTTTATAGCTATGACTTAAACTGACAGCAGACTGAACAAAGTGCTCTCCTCTGGAACAGACTGAACCTCAATTAAAAGGTCTTTGCTACAAGATACATCACATCAGGCCTGACAGTATAACTTTAAAGATGTCTAAAAACGACAAATGCGAGCTGTACATTAAAGCAGTTTCCAAAACACGTGGTATTATCTGCCTAGGACCAACTTCACTGCAAGGCATCCACTGCTGAAACTGTGCAGTGATATAAAATAATTCCCAACGGGTCACAGGGAAATGCAAAACTCACCCTTGCCTTGTTCACGCTAGGAAAAATTCCATTGTATGGTATATTTTATCTCTACTCCCAGTTAGCTTGGTTGCTTTGGCTTAGAGAGACATAGCAGCCCTAGTTTGCAGTCAGGGATTCACTCTTAGGAAGGTCAGAGAAATATCTAGAGGAAAGGGAGTGTGCAGCATGGAATGGAGCCCAAGATCACGTGAAAAACCTGGACAGAGATTCAGTGGATCTTGCCCACTGGAGTGAGACAAGAGCTATCACAGGAAGGAAGTCTTCTGAAACAAAAAAAATCCTGCTGTTATCTGGGCTGAATCTTAGATTAAGGGAGAACTGGTGATCCAGATTATTTCCCCATCTTTGCCAAGGTTTGCTTTTGTCTGTCATGAGGCAAAACAAATTTTCTTTTGCCTCAATTTAATTCTCTCAAAAAGTATTCTACGTGTTGGTGGTAGGGGAGAGCAGATGATGCTAGAGGAGAATATTTTTAGCATAATTACATGAAAAGTTATTTTAATGAATGATAATCTTCTCTCAATTACAATCCCTGAATATAAGACTGAATCAGTCCTTTATGTCATCTGAAATGGGGTTTGATCATACTGACAAGGCTGCTGATTAACAGTGGGAAGGTAAAGCAGGAAGGAATGTACTGAAATAGCTTCCTTTTCTGAAATGTAACAGCTACCTTGCAGAGCTGCCAAGATGCAAATGATGTTTCAAATAGAAACTCACTATTTCCTTTCCTCTTTTCAGTGCTCTCGTTCCTTTGGCTAGGGGGACAGGGAACAACTACATCTGAAGTCTGTACCACTGCAGCTCTGTACCATTCCTTCACTGAGGAAATGCCTATACCTAGACTGCATGTCTGAGCAGGTCCTCTGACACTGGGATTTTTTGGTTATATTACCCCAGCACCATCTGGCTGACAAAAGAGGATGTTTGATGCATTGTGGGAGGATGCATCTGCTCTACGTACATGCTGTAAGTGTCCATCTCTCCTGTCAAGTTGATTCTCTCCACTAGACTTGCATCCACTTTTTCTTTGAGTTTATCTTCCAACTGTCAGAAAACAAAAAAACGACAGAAACATCAGATTTCCTGCTTGCATCCCGGAAGAGTCAGCTTCTTAAAACCTAAGCTGTGATCAGACTGCATCCACAACTCAGTCAATGAACCCTGGGCATCACCTCAGAAGTGCCAGAGAGGAAAGCTCACCTGCTGCGTGGTCGCCAAGCAGTACTCTGCAGTACTGAGGATGCTGCAAATGAGGCAGAGTTCTTCTAAAGTAAACTTGGCCACTTCAGAGCCTTCCTTTTCTTTCAGTAAACTAGTGATGGTGAGCCCACTGCTGCTGCTAGTTGTCCTGGAAAAAAGACAAAAGCTGTAAGGCTTTCATGCATACACAGATGCATACTGCAAAATGACCTCTAGATTTAAGTACCATAAAAAGTCTTCATGACCACTAAGTCCAATGCCTCATGCAACAAAGGGCAGTGTATAATTCTTTGTGTATCAAACATGCAATTGCTATTTTATTTAGGGAGTATCTTTTAGAAAGACAGATGGAACTTGATAGCAAAACTTCAGGCAAAAGGACAATTCTCTTTCTCACAACATGTTAGGTTAGGATGTAGATTGAATGCAGCTTTCTCCTGCCAACTTCACCTTTGCTGTCAGTTACTCAAAATCTAATTAAAGATTACAGGAAAATCTCAATGAATATCGGGTTCCTTCTCATATTTATCTTCTCAATACCAAACAGATGTCAACATGCATTTGAAACTCTGGTAACCCATTTAAAAAAAAACTGATGATATCAACACAGTAGTTTATAGAAGATGTGGCTTCTTTCCACTCTGTTCCAGTGATTCACTGTTGTGTATCAACAAAGAAAGAATTCTAACAGTTCAGAGTCAAGAAAATCCCTTCCTCTCAACTATTAATAATCCAAATCCATTAAAAAAAATAGGACACCACTATTTATCTTGGACAGCAAAAATGGAGCACACCAAAAACGTGTGTACAAAAAAATACAACCGATGTCTGTGGAGAACACACATTATATTTATTTTTCCACTTCTCTGGACAAAACCCTCCTCCCCCCATCTGTGAAAGGCTTTATTGGCATCAGAAAACTCATTCTGATGGCTTCAGGTTTACAAGGAAACAAACTGAAGATGGTCAATAGCACACAAAGTTATCTGTAGTGAAGGTGACCGCATCTCAAAGACCTGCACAACGACCTATATATGATTTCCTTTATTTTCACTGCATTTACATCTTCATTATTTATTCATGCATTTATACAATTTCACAGAGCAGAAAGCTACAGGTGAGCACTCTGGCATCCCACAGATAAACCACCTTCATTATAAATTACTGTTATCTGTGCATAATGCTGAGCTTTTAACTCAAGACAGCTGAAAATGGCAGCAGTGTTTTCTTCTTTTTCACTCAAGTAGCAGTTTAGAAAGGGAAGAGTCTTGGGCTGGTATTTCATAAGGAACTGCAAATCAAAGCCAAATATGAAGCTAACTTCTAGCAACCCTTAAAACAAACAAATCCAGTGCCATGAGTTTGGTCCCCCTACTGTAAAAGTAAATGGAGCCACACTGCTGCTACGTGGCTTCTGTGACAGCAAAAACAAAGTGTTAACAACTTTGCATTTACTAATTATCTTCACAAAGTATCTGTTCCTCACTGGAATTTCTCACCAGACCATGCTGCAGCATTTGGGAAGCTCAACTCACTTGGGCAGGTTGCCAGACAGGATTTTCCAGGCATACTCCCGAAGGTACTTCTGGAAGATGGTGGTCAGAGCTATCATTGGCTCACCCGTGCTGAGCTGGGAGCACTGCACCATGCACTTCTTATAGTACACAAAAAGGTCAGCACAGCTGGGCAGGACGGCTCCTCCTTCATCCACATTGGGCTTGGGAGGCCCTTGGGCTTTGAAGTCAGCCACAAACCTGTCGATCAGCTCACTGAGATTTCTGTCACAGAGAAACAACAGGAAGGTATTTTAAAAAGGTGGTGGAGATGCCCTGTCTTATGACGCATAAACACAATCCAGCAGTCCAGCACTCCAGCCCGTTCTCATCTCAGCACAAGCCTCACACAGCAATGAGGACAGGGCTGGTGCATTTGATACAAGTGCATAAAGGTTATGCTCAGGTTTCACTCCTATAACAACTGCAAAATCATCAGGCTGCTCAACTGACGTGACAGATCTCTACAGTGGCACAAGCAATTGAACACTGAACTGAAGCACCGATTGTACTTGACCACAGTGAAGCAAAATCTCCCTTTCCCCGTGGCTGTAAGCCAACCACACAGATGGTGCTGCAGGAGGAAGGCTCACACGTGCTACGAGCTGCAGCATTCCTTCAGGTTCCCTAGTAAAAGCAGACAAAAGTCAAAAGTCCCACTAAATTAAACAGCTGCATTTCTACCTCTGCATCTGTGCTTTACTCCATCTGCGCAACAAAGCGGATCTTTCTTAGCACTCATCAGCCATGTGTTTTTTTCAGGCTCTCAAGGCACAGTGAGGAATGTCAATGGTTTTTCGTTATGTTTACTCCACATGTTCTCCTCCACTCTGAAGCACAGTGAAATGTATCTGCATTTCTCTGGTTCTCCCCCCCAAGGTCTTGTCAGTGGGGTGCACAAGCAAACACAGCTGTCCAAAATAGCTGGGAGAGCAGAGCCAGAACTTTGTGCTTCTTCTGATCTTAACCTGGACAAAATGCCTGGCAAAGAATGTGCTCATTTTATTACAAGATGGAAACAAGCAAAACATCAGGATATTGTGCACACCCCACCTGAAGTCAGTGATACTTCCTCCTTAGTTTCAGTTGGCCCAAAGACAATATGAAGGCTGACAGCCCTTTGTGAATGTGTTGGTTGGACAATGGAAGCAAAGCACAAACAATTTGGCAGAGAAACCTACTGGGAGAGGAAACACAAACAAAGCAGGAGAGCTACAGAAAACGAGCATTCTCTCTCTGTAGGTTCTGCAAAAAGTCTATGTGCAAGTTCTTTGATAGTGCAGATGTGATAATTCCTAAAAGTGGCATAACTACTGGGAGCAAGAACTATCCAAAATTAATCAGGAAAAAACATGAAATGAAATCATATGAACAGAATCATGCTGTGGCTCCCAAACGCTTCCATTCCTATTGCTCCTCCTTTAAATTTCACTCAATCTACTCAGTGATTTTTCTGCATCTCTGACTATCACAGGAGGACAGACCTGACAGAGTCACTGCTCCAGCAGAAGGGCTTAGCTCACACATGTACCCTTCTATTGCTCCAACAGATCACAAAGAAGAGCTGAAGACACGTATCCCAGCGGGGAAAGAAATGAAATCTGTTTCTCTCTTAAGAAATCTGATATTTACATTGCTGTTATGAGTGGAGAACAGCATCTTTAAAACTTTTCTTTCAGGTGTCTCCTGTTAAATTGCTACAGATTTTGGCATCATGTTTCTCTAAATGGGTATGGAAACAATTTTTCAGGAGAAAAGGACCAGGCTGCTTTTTGCCACAGACTTAAGCCAACAGTGAACTGCCACACAGCCTCCTCTATTCAGAGCCCCAGCATACAATTAATTATCTAAGGAACTCCTCATTTTCAGACATTGGTGACAGGTTCCTCACAATTTCAAAGGGGGAAGAAGAGTGAAAAAATCAAAGAAAAGCAATTTTTGGCAGCCAGGCCAGCATGGGGAATACTGTGGCAGTTTCTCTTTGAACTCCTTGCAGCCTGTGGCTATAAAGCTAATATAAAACATCTCAGGATTGAAAAGAAAAAAAAAGAAAGAAAAAAAAAAGCAATTGAAAGGATTGGGAGCACAGTGGGGTAGAATTACCAAAGTGGGGATTTTAGGCCCCCAGTGAGATGGGCAGAAATATTCAAACAAGTTAGTGCTTGGATCACTGAGAGGGAGGAAAAAAAAATCTGCTTCCCTTTCTTTTACGGCTGAGTGGAATCCAACCTCAGCACAACAAACTATTGTGTGCCACTGTCATTTTCATTATTAGGCAAAAAAGGTCTGAGGTGAACAAGGAACCTTTTTCAAGACGAATAGCTCGCAGTTTGGACAAAATCAGGACACTGAGCTTGGACTTATGCACTCCTGTGTGTAAATTCCTGGAAGACAGAAGGGCACAGATAGCTGAGGTACACAAGGCAGTCATCTGATATTATTTTTCCAGGCACTAACCCGGACTAAATGATCGTATCCAACCTTTTTCAGCTATTGCCTCTTCCAGCTGACGCTGCAGTTGTCACAGAGATGGTCTTTAAATCCTGGTTGTGAATCAAGTTGCACAAAAAAAAAAATAATAAATGTGGTGAGAGTTCTAAAAACTTCTCAGAGTTGCAAGCTGAAAGCTCCTTTCATTGAAGTCAATTTGCTGCAAGTCAGAGAAAGATGAAGAAGGGTTCTAGGGATTAAAACCTCTGACAAAGCCCTAATCTGTGACCAACGATAATGTTATCTCACAGCCAGCTCATCTGCAGCAGCTTTCATCTGAAAATCTCAAATAACTTCTTTCTTTAAAGGAAACCTTGAGGCTCCTCTACCACGGAGCCACTTGTGTATTTTATAGAACGAGCAAACCTACTATTTGTGGAAGATTTGAGACAGAAGGAAGCCCTGTGTCTGCAGTGGGAATTGCAGAGGCAACAGAAGCAATTTCAGAAACACTAAGCCCCTTCCGCAGAAAGGCAGCGGGCATCATTCCTGCAGGCTTTGGCAATTACAGCTGAAACCAACATCCATAGCCCTCGGAATGCTGCTTTTTGCTTCACAGTTCTCCAACCACGAGTTCTGCTCGTGAATTGAAAATGAGAAAGCAAACTCCCCAGAAATGCACCTTCTGCAGCTTGCGTACGGAACCTAGAACAATGCAATGGCAAAGCACATTCAAAAGCAAACAAAACTGGAAGAGCCATAACTCACTTGTCCTGGGACTCGATATACACATAAAGGTGAGGCTCGAAGCACTTGGAAACAATGCCATGGAAAGGATTGTCTGGGACTTTTGGCTTCTTTGGCTGTAAGAAAGCATTTAGAGTGTCGGTATCGAACCTGTAAGACCTAGGAGCAAACGTAATGCAGCAGCACAGAGGAGCTAAGCGTTCAGAAATACAGCACTGAAATTTGTTGACACATAACCAAAGGCAGTATAGACAAGGTCAGTGCATCCCACTCTGAAAGAGCCGTGAGCATTCCAGAGAGTTATCTTTTTACTCATAAAGTACCCTTTATCCTTCAAGGGAAGACTTCTCCATGCTAACACATTTCAGTAGGGAATAAAATCTTAATGTGGTTTGTAAATAAGGAAACCTCACTGTGCTCTTCAAGCAGAAGCGAGGCTCTGCTAGTCACCACTGAAATGAAATGCAGCAGTTATTGTGGAAGTAACCTTGAGAAATCCCTACGTTTCAGGACATTAAGGAAAAGAACTTGAAACTACAGACTTCATCTGAATGAACTTTATTTAGATAAATGAAATGCAATTACTGCGCCTGGAACCATCCAGGCAACGTTACAGGATTGCTTTCACTGTAAAACATGCTTCTGGGGATGCAGAGTTCTATTTTGAAGTCACATTTTGAGCATTAAGCACATACACCATCTGGGAGCCAGCCAGTTGAGTTTTAGTTTAGCTCTGTACTCTGTGAAGTGGCCAAGCACATCTCACTGAAGCCACTGGGACTACTCCCATGCTTAAATGTGCACGTGCTGAAGCATCAGGCTGGACAGAGGCTTTAAGCTTTGCCCAAGAGCTACACTTTATTTTTGAGATGACAAACAAATCCCCTCATTGCCCGCTGGCGAGCTGACAGTTTTTCACTGCCTGCAAAGAACTCTGGAATGGAATTCTTGACTCTCTGCACAGAGAGGCAGGATCAGCTCCCAGCCAATGAAGGTACAAGTTCTTCCAGCTGATTTTTTTT
>VXAB01005916.1:241-26557 GCA_013399175.1 Odontophorus gujanensis | reverse complement strand
TTTTTTTTTTTTAAAGCATTAAAAAAAAGAAAAACAAGAGAGTCTAAAGGACATCCTCTCTTAAGTAACAGGAACGGTGACAGTGAGTTGTTTGTGGAAATCGCAAGGCACAGATTTCTCAAGAATAATTAAGACTCAAAAACACCATAAATAAGAACATATGGCTGCAAACTTAAAGCAAGGGAATGGTTTCATGCCAGGCCACCTCTCGGTGCGTGGCTTCATTCACCATTCCAGCAGCAGCAGGACTGCAGAATGGGAGCTTCCACAGCTCTGGGAGAGAGCCACTGCCCAGCATTCCCTGCCCCAGCCCTCTGCCAGTACCTGCTCATTTCTGCCAGATGCACGTGCTCCTCAGAGCTGGAAGGAAAACAATAGGTGGTAATTACAGAAATCTTCCAGCTGCCAAGTCTCTGCAAAGGCAGAGCCAGCACAAGGTTGCACATTCATTATGTTTACGATTTACCAGGCTGGAAGAGCCAAATCCTAACACACAACTGCTTTTTTGTGTGTGTGAGTGTCTTTGCATCACGCTGCTCCCAGTGTGTCTGGTGGAGAGAATGCTAAATCTTTTAACAGTAGCACTGAAGCTGTATTTCGGTGTGTGCAATCCTGTCCAAAAGCTGCAGATGTTTAAGCTATTTCCTCCTCGAGTTTGATGGAAATAATAAAAGGTTACTGTTGTCACAGTAAGGAGGTCTGCAGCTGGCCCAGTTTCTTTTCATTACCATCCAAAGTAAACAGTTTAAATCTAACTGCTAGGATCACTCAAAGAGGTTCTTTTTAACACGGATTTTTCCCCCCCTCACTCTTGTGCTCCCTCTTACATTCACACATGAATTCTCAGGACCAGTGTCTTGGGGCAGCTCTACCACTCAGAACTCCTCATCTTCAACTCCCCCTTCTCTTCTTCAGCTGGTGTCAGCAGCAGATGAGTCTTTCACCATTAACCCACCAGCACTAACCAACTGCTGGCATTTTGGAAATCAAGCAGTGGGGCGTTTGGTGGAGGCCAGGAGGCTGCCCTGTTCACGTAAAAATCCAGAGGGTTGCACCCAACCCTGCTCACAATAGAACTACTCCACAAATTACTGGGACTTGGATGTGAGTAGGTCCTAGAGTCCTCATCATGTATCAGGATAACACCTGGAAATAGACTGTGAACTCACTGAGTAAAGACAGGTTACCTGTCCCAAGCAACGTATGACTTAGAATGCTTAGAAAATGCCTGACTGCTGAGTAAAAAAGAGAGGGCTTACACACTTTGATATCCATGGCAATTAAAACAGAAGTGCTTACTATTCCCTCCTTCAATATTTGCAGAGGGCTTTGGAAACTCAGTGCTTTTACAAGCAGTTAGGTGTTACCTGCAGCACAGAGGTAGAGGATGAAAAAACACCACAGAAATATAAACCCTTGAAGAAATATCTTTGGAGTGAAAACCTAAAAGGAACATTTGAAAGTTCAACGAGCTGTCTGATAACTCCAGACATAGTTTCCCTGGCTGACAAGGCAAAATATGAATTGCAGCTCCATGCAGTAGGAGGTCTTCCTGGGATCTGAAAACCCAGTCACAGAAGTTCCTCTTTCTTCAACAGAAGTCCCTCAGTTACATTTGAGCTGTTGCTGCATGAGTTAAAACAGAATCCTACTCACATGGCTGGACTGTCCCTGCACTATTAACTGAAATAAAGATTGCTTTGGTTTCAGTGAAATGAGCCGCAGCAAATCATAGTTATACTGGGAGTTAGTATGCTGCCCAGGGAATCAAAACTGTGCTAAATTAATTGCTGTGAAAACAAACCTTTCCAATCAATGTCATTGAAAAAGCTTAGATACCACCAGAGATTTTGACACAGAGACTGAATCTCAGACAAGTGGAAAGCTCCAAAGACTTACTTTGTCTGTATCACTTTTTTCAATTACAATCTCATCCGTCTCTGTCCCCGTTTCATCCTCTAGAAATGGGTTGGTGGAAGGAGGAGGTGCTTCTGGCTTTTTCTGTAAAGAACACACAGAAAAAAAGAAGCTCCTTACAGGACAGTTTGCTTTGTCCCCTGTCCACACCCTGCAACCGTGCGCTGCTCTACTGAGCCCTCCAAAGCATTGTCCAGCAGTCTGACTTCTTTGAGCACAGAGGTGACTGCAGACCTCCTCTTCAGTATTTGAGCTGTGAAGCTCTCTATACTCACGCTCACTCAATCGTCCCTGGAAGGGGCACTGTGATGAATGAGAATTTCCACCCCCTCAAAGCCCACACTCCAGAGCCCCAAAAGCCCAAGAAGCAGCAGCAGAGCACCGGACTCTGGTCCTTAGTAAAGGAGCAGAGCTGTGGAAGGACTCAACTCCGGGCAAGCTGCATAGCCACACTGAAAAAGGAGACCAAGTACTCCTGTTCAGATCTTTGGGTGCATCTTTTCATGAGGAAACAGCTTTTGGTGCAAGCTAGTGGGAATAAGCAGTCCCTCCACTGGCTCCATCAGACATCCAGAGTGACAAAGCCCCACGGCACATCACGAAGAGGGAAGTGGAAATTCTTCTCTTTTTTTTTTCAACCACGTAAATCCTCCCCTTCTGTTTTTCTACTAGAAAAGCTTCTGTGCCTACCTTTTCCATAGAGATAACAACAAACTAGCGAAGTCAATCTAATTAAAGTTGCAAATTTGGTATGAAATTTGTCAGAATAATAAGGCCATATTCTTGAGAGATTTAAATTCAGCCAGGAGGAAAACCTTACAGGATTTCCTTTTTTAATTAGCAGCACCTACTGATCCACGGCAAATAACAACCAGGCCCAGCAGGCTTATCTTGTTGGGGGAATTAGCACATCCAAGTAGGCTTCCAGACACCAGCTGGACAGAGCAGCAAACCTCAAAGCAGTAGCTTCTGAGTCACACATGTGCTCTATGTTCCCAGGGCACTCAGTTGGCAGAGCACCTGCCTGAGATTTCAGGCAGAAAAAACACAGAGATGACCCCAGAGATGTTCACCAAGGAGGTTCTCTCAGATCTGCCTTTACAGTCCCACAAAAGAGACTGAAAAATGGAAGTTATCAATGCCCCTGAAAGAAAAACTAACCTAGCAGAACGCAGGATTGAAAGCTGGTAGCCTGTGGTAAAGGTGTGTTAACAAGAAATGAACAGAAGAGATGACTTCTGGTTATAATGTGTCATCAACATGCAGAAAACAAACATTATGACGCAGTCACCACACCATAACTGTTTTGTGGCTCTCCACACCAGTGTGGCTTCAGCTGCAAACAGCACTGCCCAGGAGAACCAAAGAAGCACACAGTCTGTAGTTCCCTTCTTGTGAGCCCTGTGCTGTCCTCTACCACACTCTAAGATCGGCAATTGCCTTACCAACTACAACCCACTGAGCACGGTCACTCTAAATGATCTACCTGCCAGGGGAGGCTGCAGGTGACATCTTTTCAGCTCTCCCACTACCACAGCTTTGTGTGAGCTGGGCTCTTTTTTTTTCCCTTAGGAAGCTGTGGGTCTGCTCTTTAGAAATCCCCTTACCACCGTGCCATCCGTCAGAGTGCAGCCTGAGAAGCGTTTAGCCAGAAGGCCTTCAAAGTTGGTCGTCCTCTGGATTGCAAACAAAAGCAATTTCACTTCAATTTCCTTTGCTCTTGTACGCATTATCTTGGTGAGCTCTGTCCTGAAAGAGTGACAAAGCAGGAAAAACAACGTGGGTTTCTATAAAGAGAAAGATCCAAAACTTAAGCTGGTAACTCATTCTATTCCCTAGCGAATCTTCTCATCACAGAAATCAAGCTAATTCCTAAGGTGCTCTCTTCAACAACTTCTCAAGTTTTTCACCCCTGCTCTTAAGCATAGCCAATTCCACACAGACATCTGGAGGCTGCCTTTAAAGTCCCACGGCTGTGCCATCCTTTTGGCAGAAGACACACCAATCCTCTCCTCGAGGAAGGTGATTCAGCTGGAGAACACCACGAGCCTACCTGGTGACGTGGCAGAACTCCACGGCGATGCGCTCCGTCATGCACCACTCCTGGGGGAACATGCGCCCATACTTCTCCTCATAGTCCACCAGCTGACGTTTGATCCACGCGTAGCGCCTGTCGATCTTATCCAGCCAGGCAACCTGAGGAGGAGGACTCATCTTTAACAGCAGCAGCTGCTAATAACTCGAGAAGCGATCAAACTCACGCTACACTGGAAGTTCTTCCCTTGTACGAAGCTGCTACCGAAAACTCAGCCCAATAATCATGCATTCAGTCCTACCATCCTCTTCATTTTGCAGAGAGGTTCAAGTGAACACCAGAGTGAGAATGCAGGAATTCCTAGATTCCCCAAAACCAACTGTTTTTCAGACTCTGGGGTTTGGGTTCCTACATACTTCTAAAGGAATTCTTGCAACACACACAGGACAGAATGTTTCTATCATCAGGACAAGAAGTTGAAAAATTAGCTACAAAAACTGATCTGTTTCCTGGAGTCCCTCACCCCCTTTTCCTCCTCTTAGAGTTGTTTTAAGATTTTTAGGTTTGCAACTATCAGAATAAGTTCCCAACACTTTGGAGGGTACAAAGCTCATCTAACTTGAATTTATTTATTTGTTACAGCGCTGATCTCTGAACTTAAGCTCTAAGAGAAGAGGAAGCCATTCTGGTCGCCTCCCAGCCCCATCAGCCTGCCCATGTCAGCGCTCCCAGCTCTCAGGTCAAAACCAGATTGCTACAGGAAGCTGCAGAAATGTGAACTTTTCATTTTGCTTTGCTCTGCGGGAGCGTTTGCAAAATCCCAATGTAGCTCACAGTGTTTTCCTTACATCTTGGTTTTCCTGGAAAAGGACCAGATACTCCGAGAGGTGTTGTTTAATAAATTTCTTGATGATTTCCTGTTTGATTCTGGGATCCAGGACATTGGCGACAAGACATGCATCACGCAGGACATTGCTGGGTCCACCAGGTCTCTATCAAAATAAACAGAAACAAATGATTTAAGGTTAAACAACTGAACGAGTGACTGTAAATTGTACTGCATCCAACTTATCTTGCTTATATCCCTTCCCATTATTCTTTTCATGCTCTCCGTATTATAACTTAGGCATCTTTTCTCTTTTGGATGAAAACTGAGCTCCCTCCATGTCCCTGGCCATAAAGTTGTATTGTGGCTACTGCAGAAGTACATCAGCCTTCTTCCACAAATAAGAACAGTCATCAAATCTCTTCTGCAATTCTTTCATCAAAACCAGCTAAAGGGAAGGGGCTGACAAGGGACAGTTTCTTTTCTGCAAAATGAAGGCAAAGTAAATGGGGAAAATATAGTCTAGAGATGATCAGCTTGCAGCACAAAGCAACACCTGCTGGTCTGTGTTGGCCCTTACGATGATGACAGTGGGGAACACAGAAGATTTAGAAGCATTCAAAAACAAAAAGCAAAGAAACAAAACAATGCTCTTTTGAAGCTGCTTCATGTAGACACAGATCTGCCCTTCACAAGAATCTGTTCCAACTAGTTTCCTTGTTTCTGTACTTGAATTAGTTTTATGAAGAAACCAGTAGAGCTGGTTCTTCGGAAGACAGAACTAGCATTTTCTTCAGAATAAATTCTATTTCACACCTACCCCCATACTGTTCCCAAACGTTTGTATGTATAACTTGGGGGAAGCACATTTCCTGCCTTAGCCTTTGCCCAGATCTGTATCTGTACTGAGTAAACCAGAGACAAATTTGATGGCAGCGTGTCAACAGACAGCTTGTGCTTGGCTTCCCCTAGATACAGCACAGACCTTTTGTGTCTGACAAATAACCAGTAACATGGGGAGACACACCTGGGTTAGATGCCAAAGGTTCATGGCCCCACTGCAGTCTACATGGCCACACACACAGTGTTTGGGGTATTCCTTGACTAGCATGCAGACCTCACTGCAACAGGTGTGTTCTAACAATAGTCTGACTTTGAAAGTCACCACAAGTGAAAAAAGAGAGAAAAGCTGAGGACAATTCTGTTGGCTAGTTTTCAGCAAGTGAGAACTTTACCTTTGTACCTTGGGAAGGAAAGGCCTCCTCAAAGTCAGCCAGGATCTGCTGTCCTAATTCATTTTGTGCTGCCTTCACCCTGATGAGGACAGAAGAAACACAACATTGTTCTATATTTTGCACACCCTGCTATAAAGTGGACTGAAAAACTAGCAGCTCCACAAGGTTTTCTTAAAGGACAAAAAAAAAAAGCAGGCTGAAAGAGAAAAACCACCCACACTAAGAAGGCATTATGTCAAAACTGTGAAAGTATTTCCTCCCTGAATGACACTTGGATGACAACTCCATCTGTACAGCACCAACACAAGTCCTTGATGCTCTCGTGCTGCTGAAATTTAGTATTTCAATAACAGCCAGTTAATCAGTTGAGAAATCAGCACGGTGCCTCTCATGCCAGATCGTTGCATTTGTGGATGTTGATCAAGTTTCAAAAAGCATGTTTCTAACACAAATGTCTCAGTCTTCATAATGAACCTTTCACAGTTCCAGGTGCACAGACCTATTTTTAAATGCATCCACGTGAATACTGCTGGCTGTGGTTTGATCCTATAAATCCCGACCTGAGAAGCATAAGAGCAAAGGTATGAAATGGATGAAAAGGTCTGACGAGACCACAGTCATGCTCTTTATTTAGCTGAGAGAATAAGACTTCCAATTTCCAGAAATAAAAGTCAATATGGCTTAATTGATACTTCGAGGGAAATGGAAATGCCTACACATGCTAGAAAGAGCCAAAACAAACAGCCAAGCCCTCACACTCCTCTGCAGCCCTTGAATTCTTCCATCACATTTTATAATGCTGGAAACACTTGAAGGACTAAACCTGACTACTCAAAACAGCAGATTTTTCCATTGAGATTGATATGTTACAAAGGATGGCTTTTGTGAAGGCATTTGTTCAGACTGTGAGAAGAATTTGTTTCCTTTTTTTGTTGTTGTTTATGAATCCTCAACACCAACAAGGAATGATGTGTTTGTTTGCTCTTTTCAGGTTTGTTAGCAGTGGGAACACCATGAGCTGAGCTGACAATGCTGGAGGAAAGGCCTGGCTAACCGAGTGGTGCCAAATACAGAAAGTTCTAGTCCTCCCAAAGCTATGGTTGAAATACAACTTTACAACTGAGTTAGCTGTATGTACGACCTGTCTTATCTGGGATTTATCTGTGGAGGTTCTGCTTTAAAAGCTTCCTGCCTGTGATGTCAGAAACAAGTCTCACTTAAGCTCTCTGCTTCACAGCAATGCTTGGAAACTCGAATACCCTTCCAGGTACAGATCCACAGCTAACACCTTCATAACTGCAAAACAAAAGAGATTCACTAAATGCTGAAACAGAAGCAGCAAGACATTTAAGCGAGGAGAACTCAGCCCAGCAGCCACAACTACAGCCATAATCCTGCTGAGATTGCACAAGCAAACCCCAGCAGTTCATGTGAGAAAGCATCACAGAACAACAGCCTCTCATCCTCCTCCAAAAAAGACATTAAAAAAGGATTGAAAAAGTGCATCTTTTCAGCGATGAAGAAACAAAAAAGTCTTGAGTATCACATGAATGAATGAGTCTCTGTGTAAACAACTGGGGCCATTAGCTGAGGAACTCCCCATCAGGCAGCAGCTGCAGTGCAAGCACTGAACAGAAGAGCAGCCAGATTCCTGAAGACTCAACAAACCCAAGAGAGGCACGGTCAGGCAGTTAAAAGCCCTGTCTGCAGGCTTTGTTGTTTTAGGCTTTGATTCAGGAAAGTACTTAAGGGGATTCTTAATGGGGATTCTCATATCCTTATATTAAGAAACTTGCACAAACGCCTTGCTGAACTGGGATGCTAAGAGAAGTATTTCTTTTCAACCCGTCCCTCTTACCAAAAACCCCTCGGTGGCAAAATAGCAAAATAAAATTCAGCACATTTCTGCATGCTTGGTAACAATATGGACAGGGCAGGGAAATCAAAGCAGCTGGAGCTTTGGGTACACGTGACCAACCTCCCCTGAAACGTTTGGTTACGTGAGGGTTAGAGATTTTTGTTTTTCTGACTTTTATTATTAGTGGCTTTTGTTTTGTTTCCCCACCATAAAAAATAATAATAATATAAGAAAAAAACACCCACAAAACAAACAAAAAAAACCCCTCACACTTACGTTTCAAAGAACATAAATTATTAGAAACCACCATTCCTTCAGCCAAAGCTACCAGAAATCTTAAACCACACCTGGCAGCTTGCTGGGATGCAAAGGGGCTGAGCAAGCCCATTCAGCTGGGGCAAAATGAGCATCATCTCAATTGGAAATACTTTCCAAGCTTTTCTCCACTCTCTGCCAGGCTTCAGCAACGTGCATGGGTGGGTTGGTGACCGCTAATTGTACGCTCCCTCTACAGAGGGAAAACAGAGGGAATTGAGAAGAAAATATCACTTTCTGCTGTGACAAACAACTTCCATTACACCAAATCTGAAGTCGTTTTAGGAATACCATTATGAAAATATTCGCATTTGAATGTGAACTCTGTCGTTTTGTACATGAATACTCCAAGGGACCTCCACAAGAACCCAACTGAGCATTCAGTCAGGTTCCCAAAGAATGCTTACAAGAGGATTTTTGATTATTTTTTTAGAGGACAGAGCAGGTGGAAAGCAACCCTTAAAACACATCATTAGTTTCATAGAATCCAGGAGCAGGAACTTTGATTGAATCAAGCACCCCATGACAAAGCTTCTATTCAACAACACCAAGCAGGCACTTCTCCTTCCTGTGGTCTCCCATTTATACTTGGCTTTGCTCCATTCACACCAAGGAAGAGAGGCTCTTTATTAAAGAAAGCAGAGAATCTGCTTGCTCAGCAGAGCACGTGACAGATTTACTGTATATAATACACTTTGGTTACTGTCTGTGCCAAAACCTACCCATGCACTTTTGCCTTCACAGGAGGCTTCGGTTGCACTATTAAACCAACCCCAGGAGGTACCAAACCCCAGCAATTTCAGTCTGAAAATAGCACTGAGAGAAGCCCGGTAAACTTCTTTTGATGTTTCATGAATCAGGAAAGTGTTTCCAAGCAAAGAGAGGGAAAAGTCAGCTCCAAGCAGGGTCCTTCTACCTCCATGTGCAGCCAAACTGCAACCAGGTATGGCACCACTGCAGGAACCTGCCCTGGGGGCTGTGCTTTGCTGACTCCCAGCACCACCCATTGCAGCCCTCCTTGCCCCACCAGCAGTGTCTTCTATCACTACCAGATGGTGCAACCCGTGCTGTGTAAACACTGGAAGGAAAGCCCTGCAGAGGCAGCACTTAAAAACAGGAGAACGGACTTTCTTGAGCTTTTCAGATCCTCCTCTTGAATGGAGACAAAAACAAAGGAAGCTCTCCTCCACACCCCTGCCAGCAGCAGTGTGAGTTATTTTCTTCAATTATCAGCGACTACAAAAGCATTAAATAATCGTCCATTAGAAGGGGAAAGCCATCCAGAATTCTGCACCAAGGCTTCAATTATCTGTGGCCCTAACATGGCCAGTGACAGCAGCTTTCTGTCACACCCAATCTGGAAAAAAATAAATAAGTTATCTTCCTGAGCATGAGGTCAGAACAGACAACAACCTAAACAAATGTCAGCGCTCTTCTGAATCCATCTCTCTCTGATGCTCATTTAAGCAAATGCTGATGGTCACTTTGCTAAAACAAGGCCCCACCTCTTCCTCTCGATTTAGGGTGGATCTTTATTTTGCTCAGTGTCATGGATTCCATCTGGGTTTTCTGGAAGAGGTATCCATACCATGAAGGAAGTCCAACAGATTTACAGGGAATTATTACAGACTCATCACTCAAATACTGTTTCCATCACTGCACACTGCAGCTGCCACCTTAGCAAAGGGAGTCACCACTAAATTAATTAGTGCCTGGAAGACTCCTCCAGCCACCTTTGTAATGTGCAAAGTAATCTCACGTTATCAAGAGGATGGTGGTGACAGAAGTGCAATTTGCAAACCGAAAAGAAATGCTATCAGATATGATTGCATTATTAAGAAGGTTAATAAGTGGTTCCCTAATGTTAATAAGTGGTTTTCACCTCTGAGCTGCACTCAGCACAATGACAAGCTGTTAAGTAAACGTCAGGGGTGTGGTACAAGGGAAGCAGAGCCTGTTGTAAAGCAGAAAGAGTGGGTTTGGCTGGGACAGTCACGTTGCTTAGAAGGCCCTGCTCCTGCAAAACCCAACTGCAAAGTCACAAAGCAAAGCCAAGGCCCAGGAGAGCTGCTGGCTTTGTCACCAAGCTGCCACATGCACTGCTGAGAGCAGTGGGCACTTGCTGCTGGATCTGCACCACGACTCACCTTGTCATCAACTATATACCGAGGTAAAGAAACAAGGGAAAGCTTCACCTCAAGATTTGCCACAACCAGGGGTTCAAAGGGCCACAACATCCTTAGGAACTGTTTCTGCCTAACGCCTTATCTAACTTCCCAGTACAGCAGAGACGTGATTGTTTTACCTTTCAGCAAGCTGTCGAATCTGAGGAATCCCCATGTATTTGTTGAAGTGCTCCAACACATTCACAACGCCTTGTAGGAGGTTGGCAACTTCCCCATATTGTCTCCTCCTGGTCATGGCCCTGATGAGGAAATTAAAGATTTACAAAGGCAAGTTTGATGAAAATCCTGGGTGGTAATTCCACAGGCTACCTTATCCATACTGCCTCCATGGACATTCATCCATCTAAAATACACAACTCTTCATTAACATTCCAATGCAGCATTAAAATTTCACTTAACTAATGCTAAAATAAACCAATCCAGCACACATCTAACAACGCTTCAGAAAACATGAATGTCAAAACCAACACTTGGCAAAGCACATGTAAACTACCAAATGCATCCACTTCTCACTATGGGTCCGGAGGCAGTAAATGCTATTTCACTGTAATGACCTGAGCTATGCTGCCCATCACTGCACACAGAGTGAGTTAAAGCTTCACAGGGAGAACTGTTACACCAAAAAGCCATTAGCCTTGACTTTTCTGCTAATAATTTTCACAGGGAACTGATAGAAGAACCAACTTTATTTTTATTTCAACCTTTAGGATCATTCCTTTGGAGTCAGCCGCCCAAGCAAAATTTAATTCTGAACACTCGACAGCCCAGTGTTCGTGCAGAATTTGCTACAGTCCAAGAACAGGCTGTGCTTGGGTCTTACAGCTTCACAGATGCAACATGTAAAAACTGAACTTCCTCAGCCTGTGCATTCCTCAAGCACATTTATTAAAATAAAAAAAGACAACCATGAAGGATTATTAGAAACATCTAATCCCACTTCGTACACAGTACAAGCTGCAAGGTTTCTTTGAACTCATTTTCAGAACTAGAGCAGACCTTTCCGAAAGAGATCCCATTCCAGTTTTAAGACTGCTGAGAATCCCCCCAGACCCCTGCAGAGCACATCCTTGACGATGACACCTTACACTTTCACAAAGCCAGACTCTCATTCCCAACCTATTAAATAAACTTCCCTCCAGAGAAATAAGCAGCTGTTACAGGTCTACTCCAAAATTAAGAACTCAGTGGTGTCAAAGTGGCACTAAAATTCACGTGCTTACTCCAGTGAGTCCACTCCCCCTGCCAGCATGTGCAGGTGGTTGAGGGTGGTGATGGAGGTGGTCAGATGTCGCTTGGCGTGATCCAGCTGCTTGATGTCCCGTGTGATTTCTTTAACCTAGTGAATGAAAAAACAGGAATGTGGCTAAAATGGTTCCCTTAGGAACTCTACGTTAGCTCTACAGCCAAGTTAATGCAAGGACAAGTGTACAGGTTCAATACATGCTTGACAGCAAAGACAAGAAGGTTCCCTTCTGAACAAGGACTGAAGCAAAAATCTGTGTCTTCTCCCCCTTAAAGGCTGAGGGGAAACTGCTACTCACCATTTGTTCTGATTTTTCAGCCTTGTCTTTAATATCCTTAATTTTACCAAAGAGTTGCTGAATGGCTTTCTGGGCCTCTTCCAGGGCCTGAAAAAGAAACAAGGTCAGAAAGCCCACAATTAGATTTCACCTTTTAAGAACATACAGCTGCTCTTCACAGCAGCCTGGGCTGCCCCCCAAGGGCTGCATTCTCCATCCCATTTTGCCTTCCTGGTCTGGTAATGCCTCCAGTTCCACTTTGCTTCCTGCTGTTAGGAGGGCTTCTGTCCCTCCTTTTCCATCCAGCCCCATGACCAAGGTTACTGTGCTAGCTGCAAGCTTCTGCAGCAAAGAAATGTAACACATCTTCCTTTAAAAACACATGAGCAATCTATCTGCCAGGAGGTTTTGCTGGAATGTAGCTGCATTACAACAAAAACTCTAAACACTGGAAACACTTGATAATTCACTTTCCAGAGGAGGAAAGTCTCCTCTGAAATATCTCCATGTGAAAGTTAACACTTTATCTATGAGTATCACACAGCCATCATATGGTATGTTCAATAAGTGAAACGAGTGCTCCACCGTGCCACAGGGACAGCTCTACTAGAAACAAACAGCACCACCTCCTCCTTTGTCTCCAGCCTGGCCCCCTTTTGGAATAAAGTTTTCTAGTTCCTTTAAAGGCACGTGGATTAAACACAAACCAAAGAATGCTCCTTTCAACATATTTAACTGCAGTCTCTGTGCTCAGACCCAGCCCCTGGCTGCAGCACATGCCTCTGTGGGCCACTGAGCATACAGCCCTGCTTCCCCCGGGGGCCTGGGGAGGTCTGCTTCAAGAAGTCAGCTCTAATTCTTCACAGATGCCAATCGTTACGTATCCCTTTGCTTTATTGCTGATGATAAATGCTGATTTCTCTGTATGATGCAAGAATCGCTGCATTTTCCAGAAGCGTGGGGATGTAACTGGCCTGCAGAAAGATCCCCCAAAATGAGACACTCCTCAGCTGTCTCCCTTCATACTCAAAGCCAGGGAGATCTCACAGAAGTCACTCAACCTTTGGGTCACAGGAAGAGGTGCAGGTCATGCCCACAGGCAAACCGAGCAGAGGTGAGGTGCAGTGCAGAGGAATGGCTGCACAGAGCCTGGGCAGGTCCCGCACACCACGACAGCAAATTCCCAACCACCTCCCTGAGCAGTCTGTGCCAGCTTATCACCACTCTTTCTGAGAAACGTTTCCCAATACCCAACCTGAACCTCCCCTGGTGCAATGTCAAGCCACCCCCTCTCGTCCTACTGCTGCTTCCTGGGAGCAGAGGCCAACCCCCACCTCACTACAACCTCCTCTCAGAGAGCTGCAGAGGGCAGTGAAGTCTCCCCTGAGCCTCTTCTTCTTCAGACTGAACCATTAAGAGAGTTTCACGACACAGACTATCACCTACTTCAACAAAGGGACCATTTCCAAAGTCGCTGACCATAATTTACCCTCAGAGAACATCCCAGGTCCAAAAGGAGATTCCTACTGTCCACACAGCAACAGCAAACAGAAGATGAACTGCTAAAAGACCACACTGCAGAGCAGCAGAGTGTACACAGAGAGCTGGGCCTGCACCTGAGGCACATGGTCCTTCTGCACTCCAGAGGAAACGAGCACATTGCCCCCAGAGCACTGAGCAAATTAAAGCAGGGTTTTGTTTCATACACTGAAAACTGCCAAGAGAAGGTGAGCTGGTGTCATCACCTGCTACTGACACTTGTTGCTTTTATCTCCTTACAGACTCTGGAAAAACACAAAGGAGATGACATGCCCCAGAGGCCTGCTGCAGCAGTGCAAGCAGCGTGGCCAGGACGTGGGGAGAGACTGATCCAGGCTCCGTGTGCATCTCTCAGGGGAGGGCACGTGTTTCTACAGCTGATAAGAAAAACAAAAACCACAGAGAGAACCCAACAGCAAACTTAACAGGCTCGAGTAAAGCAGAACTGCTCATAAACACTCGTTTCATTTCTCAAAACTTGCTTCCAAAGATTTGCTTAGCCACTGAGACATAAACCTGCAACTAGTTCAAGTGGCTGCTCTCCTCAATATTGAGCTGCACATTCCTTGTTCGAGCTAGAAGAAACTCATTCATCAGCGTGCTTATGGGCTTTTTTAATATAGTTTTATATAAAAGAGATGGAAATATTTTTTCTTGAAACATCCATCAGATTTGCCCAAGGTAACACCTCACGTAAATCCCTTCTTCTTCATCAGAAGGGCACTGTCAGACACATCTGAGGGGAAGCTGAGAATGAACTGCAAGTGTTATTTGGCACACAAAGCTTACAATTAAACTTTGCAATGGTTCTTTTCTCAGGAAACCAGTGAAAAATGTTGGCTGCAACATTTCAACTGCAGCATCTGAGAATAAAATACTGCACGCGGGGGAAAAGAAATAAATTATACCAATAATGGAAAAAAAAATCACTCCACCATTCTGCTGAGTGTGAAGGCAGAGAAAAGCAAAGAGCAAAACCACCTCATATTTGATCAATGGTGCTCCTTACACATGGAGAAGGAATCAACATCAAAGGAAGGAAAGCAGGTCTAACTCTTTAAGGCACAATAAAGAAGATCTGTTGTTTTGGGGTTTTTTTTTCATTATATAAATGATCATTCTTTTGCCTATAAAAATGGGAGATGGGAAAATGCAGACATGTTAAAGACTACACTTCATATTTTGGTAAGAATGCATTCCCCAACCAGTAAAGCCACCCTCTGTTCCCATGAAGATGGCAAATCATGAACATTAAAAGCATTTTGTTACAGCTTTTGTTTTTGAACAGAAATTCTAACAGAACAATACCAAGAGAATAGGAATTGCTCTCAAGGACAGAACTGGTTTACACCATGAACAGCAGCAACCAGCCTTGTTCCTTGATTTGATGCAGGCTTCACTGTGCTGCACCAATTTGTCTCCTCACCCTACATGCAAATCAACGACACTCCCAGCTGACTTACAGAAGTTACTGCACTTCCTCTCCTAAAGCATCTCGAGGGCTGAGGANAAAAGAGATGGAAATATTTTTTCTTGAAACATCCATCAGATTTGCCCAAGGTAACACCTCACGTAAATCCCTTCTTCTTCATCAGAAGGGCACTGTCAGACACATCTGAGGGGAAGCTGAGAATGAACTGCAAGTGTTATTTGGCACACAAAGCTTACAATTAAACTTTGCAATGGTTCTTTTCTCAGGAAACCAGTGAAAAATGTTGGCTGCAACATTTCAACTGCAGCATCTGAGAATAAAATACTGCACGCGGGGGAAAAGAAATAAATTATACCAATAATGGAAAAAAAAATCACTCCACCATTCTGCTGAGTGTGAAGGCAGAGAAAAGCAAAGAGCAAAACCACCTCATATTTGATCAATGGTGCTCCTTACACATGGAGAAGGAATCAACATCAAAGGAAGGAAAGCAGGTCTAACTCTTTAAGGCACAATAAAGAAGATCTGTTGTTTTGGGGTTTTTTTTTACATTATATAAATGATCATTCTTTTGCCTATAAAAATGGGAGATGGGAAAATGCAGACATGTTAAAGACTACACTTCATATTTTGGTAAGAATGCATTCCCCAACCAGTAAAGCCACCCTCTGTTCCCATGAAGATGGCAAATCATGAACATTAAAAGCATTTTGTTACAGCTTTTGTTTTTGAACAGAAATTCTAACAGAACAATACCAAGAGAATAGGAATTGCTCTCAAGGACAGAACTGGTTTACACCATGAACAGCAGCAACCAGCCTTGTTCCTTGATTTGATGCAGGCTTCACTGTGCTGCACCAATTTGTCTCCTCACCCTACATGCAAATCAACGACACTCCCAGCTGACTTACAGAAGTTACTGCACTTCCTCTCCTAAAGCATCTCGAGGGCTGAGGACTACTAATAAATGAAGAGATACACAGATATGTCGTCACCCATGGTTATATGAAACGAGGATGTTGAAATGAGGGCTGCGATGTACTGGGACAACATCATATGACACTAATCAGCAAGCAAGCCTGCAAGCTACAATTAACCCATCAGCATTATTTATGAAACCTGATGCAACCTCTGCACTCCCCAAGCACCCAACAGCAGCTGAGGACAGCCCTGGCAGGAGCCAACTGCCCAGAAAGGCCACAGCTGCTCATCCCAGGGCATCCAGCCGTGATATATTCAGGAAAGAGGGCAGCAACACAGCAAAGGCTGCAAGGAAAGCATGCAAAGCAAGGCAGCAGGCTTTGGGCATTCTGCTTTCCTCCTGCTCTGGTCTTCTTCAGCCAGCTCTCAGGGTGAGGAAGGGGATCTCTCCATTTAACATGATGTGCTTTTATCTGGCCTTGTTTCTCAGCCACTCTGCATTTATGCAAAGCAGCTCCCCTGCTCCCAGGTTAACAGCAGGGATGAAGTACAGAACGCTGAGAAGCTGCAAATGGGATCCAGAAAGCCCAACTCCATACAGCCCAAGTAAGGCAGGCAGATATTGGGCTCCACAGGTCCCTGCAAAGCAGCAGGGACACGGATACTGGGCATGATGGCTGGCTGGATGGACTTGATGAGCTTGGAGGTCTCTTCCAAACTTTATAATTCTCTGATCCTCCGCTCTACCCAAGGCACAGCTTCACCATCACCACAGTGCTGACCCATCCCTCCGGCCACACACCACGTGTCCCTGCCCTCATTTCAGAGCACCTCTTGGTTCCTCCCAGCAGGAATCTGGAGTGAGTCAACAAAGCACCAGGAGTCAGGCAAACAGCAATTAAAGGAGCGTGTTATTACCAAATGTCATCCACTTGGGGAAAGAGCACATCTTCAAAGGTAGTTTGCTTGCTCAGGGAACTCTGAGCTTTAGGACTGAATCAACATTGTTCTGTCCCAGTAACAGTTAAAATACCTTGATAGTTTCCATATGCTCAGTGGTGGTGTTCTAGAAACACACTCGTTTTGATTCTGGCCAACATATATTTCAATTGGATGTCATTACTCACATCAGAAAGCTGCCCTCTGCTAAGCATTTTATAGACGCTTGACACATCTGCCAAATTCACAGCATCCAAATGTAATTTTAATGTTACAAATCGGGCTGTGGTCAGGATGCTGAGAATTTAATGCTCCTGGATCGGTCCCCGCTTCTGAACACAGTGTATTAATGCTCCTTTCATTTGCTGCCACACTTACAGCTCTGATCAATGAACGTCTCTGGACCATGACTGAAAATAAGTTCCCATCCCCAACTCTCAAAAGAGCCTCAGCTGCAGAGATTTCAAAGCAACCCATGCACACTGTGACCAGCCTCCTAATTTCTGCCACTGAAATCTCTTACAAAGAGTTCCTCCAGACTGAGAAATGCATTTTTATTTTCAGCCTGATTTTGTTTTAGAGAAGACTCTGTTTCACAGCTAAGGATAAACCCCTCTAGCAGAGCAGTTGGTCCATGGCAGCACTGACAGACAGATACTTCCCTGGGCTGACAAACCTGATGGACTCAGCACCCCTGGCTTTGATTTCAGCAAATTTCAACCCCAGGACTTCATCAAATACTATGTAACTACCACAATCCTTGCTAAAAAATACAATTTTCTGTCATCAGTTCTAGTTCTAACCACTAAGGCTGTGCTAAGGATGCTTTAAATCAACAGATTATGTCCAAGACTGCACTGAGCTTAAAATTGCTGCTTTTGTCCCTTCACTTAACCCCTGAATCATGCTTAGAAATCAAAATCTGTGCTCAGAACTGCTGCACAAACACTGGCAGACACGGGGTGTGAAGCGAGAGAGGATGTCCCACGTCGTGCTCAACTCCTGAACACACACCAACAATAGAAGATAACAAAAAAAAGGAAAGAAAGGGGGGAAAATTAAAATTAACAAGATCCACAGTAACACAATCTCCAGCCTGTTGTTAGGACTGCTACATCCAGGCTGAGTTTCTTGCTTTCCTGACATCCAAACCAATCTGGGCTGCGGCACAGCCCAGCCTTGCTTCACAGCTTGCACTGTCACCAACAAAATGCCTCCTGCCAGCACAAAACACGAGCTGGTGCCCATCCCCATGTGACAGGGCAGTGACACGGCCATCCATCACCTCCTGACACAGGAGCACGAGGCAAGGTCATACTGGGATTTGCCTTGAACCGAGCGTTGTGGCAGATGGCCGAAGTTCTGCCTGACCTCTTAGTGTAGTTGCAGAAGCCAGTCTTAATGGCCAAGAGCCAGAAGGATAATAAACAGCACTATTTCTTCTTGGCATGCCATCCACCTGAAAGCCTTTTCAGTAAACATGTTCTAGGCTAGAAAAAGCTCCGCTCCTCTTCAAGGGGAAGGACATCGCCCAACTGTCACAACGCACTAGGGAAATGGCTGTAAATGATCCTCACTTCTTATTTATTTTGGCAGCTCAATTTCTGGTGATTATTCACTGGTTATGAAAGAACACTGGGACTTCAGTTGCTGGGTTGGAGCCTCAGAGAACCTGTGGCATGACTTTGCCTCTTTCATATATAAAATGACACAGCAATTTAACCCTCACCCATTCGTCACCTTAAAACACACAACGAAATCTTCTGCTTGCCTGTTTGTGTTTCAGAAGGGAACCAAAGAGCTTTTAAGGTTGGAAAAGACCACAAACAGAGCCCTGACACAAACAGGTGGAGCTGGGAAGGGACCTGAAGCAACAGTGCTGCTTGCTAAGCGTGGTTATGCAATGCAGGCACTGCACAGAGGCAGCTCTGACTGCTGGCTGCTGCACTCACCAGTGGCCACGTCACTAAGGACTTGGGTAGCCATGCTGACACCACCAGAAGACGAGCACCATCCTCAGCATCTGCACATCACTCTCTTTCTCTGCTCGCCACTCATCTTCATCTCTCCTTTCCTCCCTGAATTGGTTTTGCAACACGTTTCCTGCTTGCTATTAAAACAGCAAAAAAAGAAGTATTTCACATCATTCCATCTATGACCTTGTCAAATCCAATAACCTGTGGGCATTTCTCTATGCCAGACACATCTCCTCCTTCCATGCTGCAGCACTGGGACTCAGCACAGCTGCAGAGCTCAGACATGTTTATTTTTACATGCAATGAGGGAAGACAGCCGTGGTTACCAAAGTACGGGATGACTAATTAAGCCATCTACTGCTGTGCTGGGTTCAGGCTGGGCAGCAAGAATATATTTGTATTCTTTAACCACAGCAGCTGCCACCTCTTTTCTGCGCCGTTGTAGTTCAGAAGAAAAACAACTTACTGTTCTCATGGAGCAAAGAAGTGGGAGCCAAGCAAAGCAATGCGAGCTATCAGCTACTGCCTTCAGCCACGAGAAACACGCGAGGCTTTCCCAGCCCAGGGCTCTTCCACTTCCTCTTCTCAGCACTTCACTTTGGTGTAGCATCAAACCGAGCCAGGATTCTAATGCACCAAGATATGCAAAGTGCTGCGATGCTTCTGAGCAACGTGCTGCTGTAACTGCTGCCTGGCCCTGAAGGGGTCGGGCTGCTGGACTAGGTGGTCCTGGAAGGCTCCTTCCAGTGGAACCACTCTATTCCAGAAGCAAAGCTCTTCTTTAGAAGTCTTTCCCTATCCAAATTCAGTCATTTTGGGTGCACAAGGCAGGAAGGGAAGGTGGACCAGAGCCAAAGGGGTTTTTATTATTATCATTATTTTGATTTTAAAGATTCAAACTGTAAAGCTACAAAAGCAGTGGGGATGCTAGAACTCCCCTTGGGTTCTCATTTCCTTCCCCAAATGGACTTCACAGAAAGCTGCCTCACCACTGCTGACTCAGGCACCTGTGTCTGGCTGTGCAGATACAGCCAAGGGTTAATTAAGCTAGATGGCAAACGCAGAGGCTGCTTGCTACAAGGGCAAGGCATGATAGGTGAAGCAGCTTCAGCCAAACAGACAGCACGGGCATGTCAGCAGCTGTCAAAAAAATTACAGCCAGGCAATGTAGAAGGTTCAGCAATAAACACAGCTAAAGAGTGACAAATAAAAACATACCGAGCGTGTTACGCGTCCAATGGAAAAATCTATGGGAACTTTTTCTACTACACCCTGGGGCGAAGAGGAAATTATGCCACAACAATGAGAGCTCTCAGCAAGGTCAGCTCAGACTCCAGCTCGGCAGCAGAGCTGAGGAAAACCTTACTGAGGAAAAACAGGATAGTGCTGGCTCCCAAAATCTTCAGGCACAGCTGGAACCACAGATTGCTACAGCAGAACCACGGCAGCTTCTGCATTCCCAGCCTCTCCCAAGGCATCAGAAATAGCCCAAGTCTGGGACTCCCAAGGAAAATGCTGTTACACCCTGCAGAGGAATGTTCCACCCACGACTGTTGTTTCCTCCCATAAAAGGATCATTAGTGAGATAAATTCTGAAGTTCACAGTATTGTCTGCAGATTCCTCTACTGAAATTCTGCACCAGGAAGGGGAAGCCAAAGGAGCCAGACTATTTTAAGGTTCTTGCACTTGGAGGAAATTCTAGGGCAGAATTTCAAAAAGGCAGATGCTTTGAACTGCGACATTACTCTCAGCAGAGACAAAGGAGCATTCCTGTCTTTAGAGCCACTTCAGTAACTCTGGGGCCACATCTATTTGATTTCTTTTCTTTTTTGGTAGATTAGAAGATGCTTTTTCTAACACCTAACTGCTGTTTGATACGAACACATGATGAATTGGGAGACTGTTTAAAAGTTAAAGACTGATGATAAAAAGCTGCTCTGGCATCCTTCCCACACCAACCATTCACCTCCCAGACTTGATCACTTGTCTCACCCCAGAGATGGGGCACAAACATCACCTGCTGCCACACCACCAGCACAGGGGACCCAAACGTTGGCAGTACAGGGGCTCGATCCGCAATGAGGATTCTGAACTCGTTAACCCTGGGGTCTTCTTTTTGTTAAGGAGCATGGAGAGCACACCTCCACAGCTGCATTCCACATACTCACTGCTGGGCCTGATGGATTCAGACTGTTCTAACTGGGAGAACAGCATGCAGCACCATACAGACAACTCTGCATTGGCAGCACTCAATTATCAATGTAACACCACTCTGCTCTGAAAAGCAAGGCTGGGCTCCCCTCTCCTGGACAGCCGTGAAGGTGCAGCTCTCAGCAAGGTTGAGAAAAGCTACATTGCTGGTAGCTTTGTTAAATAAGGAAACTACAAGCTGTTAAAGGCTATATAGCCTTGGTTTGTCTTCTAGAAACCTGCCTGCTATCACTTGTTTCCTAATACGCTATCAAAATACCCATAATCCCAGGGATCTGGGTACTACATGAACCAACAGCCTATGTGAGACTCCCAGTCCCCTATTTGGCAGTTCAAGCTGGCAGGAGATGCCCTGAATCAGAGTCTCTTCCCATGGCACATGCCCTGCATGGACAGCAGCTGCTTGTGTGCCCAGTTTGGGTGCCCCACACATACCTCGTGCTGGCAAGGCACACCTAAGGCAGAAAACACAGAAGGGGACTTGGCAGGGAACCTCTCTCAGCTCGTTTGGGCTCAAACAGGAACTGTTTTGCTGTCCTACCCCTGCATCTGAGGTTTAGGTTTCCTTGGGAAGTCAGAGATTGAAAGGATGTTTACAATAATGGTACAATTTCCTCCCCCCAGACAAGTACAGCTCCTCCAGCTCTGATACCACACAGTCAGATAATTCTGATTCCTATTTGCATTGTGCAACAATTAGTGAGAACATCACTGAAGACAAGAGGGATTTGCAAAACACCTCCCATATCCAATCTCACAGTAACCACACAGCATTCAGCACAGCAGGGCACCTCTGTTCACAGCATAATGTCTTCAAGGAAAGGATGGATTGCACTGTTTTGGGGTCTCAGTGTGTCAAAATGCAGGAATGACTTTTCCAATGCAGTGCAGGGCTGCAGGAACAGCCCTAGGAGGTCAGCCAACGATAGACACTTTAACCTCAGTTGTTTCTGTTCCCCATGCAGAGCTTCTCACCACTTCCTGCTCAGGCTTAATGTCCAGTTTGCACAGAAATTATTCCTTCAACACAACAGACTTCATGAGGGGAAAAATAAGTGAAACTGGAGACAGTGCTATCACAGGAAAAGAACAAATATAAGCAAATTGTTACTGAAGCAAGGAGTGGAATTGCTGGAGAAGCCTTTCTGAAGAGGTAATGAACATCCCAACCCAGCAACCTATTCATAAATCCAGTATTACAAAAAAAGAATTGCTTACACAGAGGAAAATAGAATGATGGATGATTCGAGACATTAATATTCCTGGTCTGAACAGACACAGGAAATACAAAGACACCAAATGATACCTCAAAATCCAATAACACAGAGTCCAAGCTCACAAACACCACAGCCATAGCTGTGCTGGTCAATACCATACTCTGAGCAAATACATTTGTCAAGACAAAGACAAATGAAAACCTGGGAGTGGAATAAGATGAACTGGCAGTCACTCATCAAGCTTAGTCACTGCAGCTCAGGATACTTTGGCAGACAACCTAGTTAAAAGGCAAAATATCCCTTTATTGATTCTTACTCAATAGCAAATGTGTTTGTACCTGTTTAATCCAGTTAGTTTATAATTAGCTGCATGATGGCACAATTGCAAGCCTCCTGTTCTTGCTCTTGCTTTTTGAAATCGATTTCTCATTTGCTTCCCTTTGCAGGGCAATCAGAAAGCAGCTTAGAACAGCTGCTCTGTGAGCTCCTCAGGAAGTCATCAGGGCACAAGGCAGCAGAAACACCCCCCTCACGATGAGAGCAGGTTTCTGCCCACCAGAGCCAACCCTCAATTCAGCATCACAAGACAAGAACTGCTGGCTTTGCCTGAGATGAGGTGCACATACCTGCCTGCCATCCTGTCCCACGTTGGTCTGTCCTCTCACTACAGTTCGAATGCTGTCATCCAACTTCCTGGAGGAAACAAACAACCTGTCACGTCAAACCCATTCTTAATACGTCTGACCAGAGCAATTTCTGGGAACCCTGAGAGCTACAAAAGGGATTAAAAAAAGAAAATCTGTTGCTACCAACTGACACCAAACTCATATTTCTTCCTCCCTGTTTCTCTTTGTGGGACATCAATTTCTGAGACAATTTCAAACTCCTGTTGCAAAAATAAAAACCCATTACCAAACTTAACTGGAGCTTCTTGCGTTCCTTTTCCCTTAAGCAATACTGTCCGTTGGTCCTTGTCAGTTTCAATTTCCTCTTTTCACACAGTAAAGAGCAGTCTCAATTTTTTTCAGGTTGCACTAACCTACTGTACTAACCTACTAACCTGTACTAAAATTTGGCACCTGTTGCTACCCAACTCATTGCTTTTCAAAGGTCTACCTTGCAACTCATCAGCTAAAATCACCTGAAGGGGACATATTACAAAGAGGGGCAGAACATAAAAAGCTACAATTAGTGATATAGGTTTGTCTCTTTCTCACTCTATTACACTCGATGTTGATCCTGCCCTTGTCTTTTAAGCAAATTAACTCAAATTAGCTACAGTATAGTCTGTTCTTATGAAGCCTTGGTGACAAGACTACTCCACCTGAGATGCAGATGATACAGATGAACGCTTACCTTATTTTCAGTCTGATTCTGTTGACAACTTCATCGATGTTTGCCAAAGACTACAAGACAAAAAACAAAAGGAATGTTACAAGGGGAAAACGTTTCACCCACATCAGCTCTGACGCTTTACACTTTCTCACATACTATACGTGACAAAAAGGAGAGCAATGATTTCTACAGGTGGAGAAACAGACACAGAGCAACTGAGCTGCAGGGTGTCCCCGTGATTCCTGCTGTGTCTCAACAGGAGCTGTCCTGAAACGCTGTGGTGACAGTGACCTCCAGTGGGCAGCACAGAGCTCCAGCCTTCCCTGGCCTGCCGCTGAGCACCAGCGCCCAGCACTCGGCTGCAGGAGGCCTGGCTGCAGCTGGACCTATAGCAGGTATTAGTGGGAAGAAAAATACCTCTTCACTGGCAAAGGGAAAAAGGATGAACCAGCACCAGCAGGAAAATGAACAGAGACAGCAGGAAGCCAAAGTGGAAGCTCTGCAGAGGGTCTTAAACCTGGTAACACCTACAACAGAGCTGCCTCCCAGTCCAGCCTTCAGCTGGGAAATACCTCCTTTCACAACTACCCCTGGGGCTGATGTGGGAAAGACCAAGGGTGGACAAAGACCCCATGGTCACCTCACTCCTTACATCTCAAAAGCAACAATAGGTTTCAAACATGACTGACTGTTTAGCGACATCCCATGCCCAACAACTGCCTCATTTGGTGAAATTCACTGAGGATTCCTAATGATTCATCTCACAACTTGCAATGTATGCACTGCCCAAAGTACAGTACAGAAAGGTGATTTACACCTACAGATCAAAACAGAACTTCTACCCTTTATCCTTCTGTATAAAGAAACTGCATAATGAATAAACATCATTAAATGCAAATTTAAGAAGTGATTATTGCCATAGTATTCCTACACATAGTACTGTTTAGAAGAAAAAGCTGAGGTATAGGCTAAGCATGCCTTCAGCCAGGTTACCCCTCAAACTGAGGAGCAGGATGCACTGTGAGCACAACTTACTTGCTCAGTGGGAAAGAGAGAGTTAATATACTCCACAGCATTGAAATCTGCTCTGTCCAGTGGGTCTTGGCTGGGAAATACCTGAAGGGTGAGAGGAAAAATAAAAAATAAAAAAAACGATCAACAACATATCAACTTTAATTTCTGGAACTTTATGGAGCACCTGCTACTTTTAATTGGGTCAGCACCCACCTCAGACAGTGCTTAACAGCACTGTTCTGACAAGGCTGCACAAACAGCAGTGCAGTGCTCTCCAGGGCTCCCCAACCCATTCTAACTCCTGGTAATACAGAGATAATGCATGTGCATGCTTCCACGGCCAGCACAAACACAATCCATCATGTGCAAGAAATTCCCAGGACACACAAGCCATTAATTCTGCATCCCAAACCATCCCAGTGCTTTTGCTGTTGTCTGGAAGCAATGGGGGGGTGGGCAGGGGGTGGACTTAGGGATCTGAGATGTCTTTCCCAACCTTAACAATCCTATGATTTATGATCTCACACAGATCTATCGACAGAGTGCTGCTGTCCCAGCTACAATAGCTGTGTAGTGGCTAAAGAGAAGCAGGAGCCCTTTAAATACACATGAGGTCATGGCTGAGAGGAAGGTGCCCTGACATCAGTCCATTCTAAAAGCACAGACACAGTACCACAACCAGCCCTGCGCTGCACATTCACCTCACCCCAAAGCTCCACGAGCATTAATAACAGCTGAAGCAAGGAGTCCCACACTCAAAATGCAGACAGACACCAATGCTGCTGCCAGCAGCTGCTCTTAGATCTTCATCATAACTCACCAAATAAAAACACTGCCCCAGGTTTGCCAGTGTGCTCATCCTGCTGAGCAAGGCCTGCTTCCTTAACAGAAGCCAGCAGGTGCTGCCCAAAGCAGTGCGAGGAACACTCACAGCAGCACACCAGGTCGGACAGGAAGTGATAGGAGGCAGTGCCACCCTCAGCAGACCCTTCATTTCACCATTCCCGAGGTAAGGACTGCTCAGCAGCTTATTGTGAGGTATGCCAACCCCACACAAAAACAATGGATGTGTGATTGGAGCTGTGAGGGTCAGGGATGTGACACAGAGGGATGAGGACACATGGAAGGTCCCAGGGCTGCAACATGCAGAGCTCACAGAATGGCCTGGTTTGGTTGGGACCTCAAGGACCATGAATCTCCAATCCCCCTGCCACAGGCAGGGCCACCAACCTCCCCATTTAATACCACACCAGGTTGCTCAGGGCCCCATCCAATGTGGTCCTGAACCCCTCCAGGGACGGGGCACCCACAACCTCTGCGTGCAGCCCATTCCAGCACCTCACCACTCTCATAGTAAACAACTTCCCCCTGACACCAAACCTAAATCTTCCCTCCCTCAACTTCAAACCATTTCCCCTCATCCTGCTGTTCTCTGCCCTTTCAGAGAGTTCACTCCCCTCCTGTTTACAGGCTCCTTTAGGCACTGAAAGGCTGCAACGAGGTCACCCCACAGCCTTCTTTTCTGCAGGCCGAACAAGCCCAGCTCCCTCAGCCTGTATTTACAGGAGAGGTGCTGCAGCCCTCTGCTCATCTTTGCGGCCCTCCTCGAAGCTCACGTCGGCCGAGGTGCTGAGGTCAGCCTGAATTTCGGTAAACCACAGCCGCTCGGCTTTACAGGGACACCGAGAGCGAAGCTCACCGTCACCAAGAGCCGCCCAGCCCCCAGCGACCGGAGCCGCCCCTCCCGGAGAGCTCAGTGCGGCGGGAGGCGACGAGCAGCGGAGGCCAACCGCGGGCCCGGCCCCGCGCAGCAGGAGCCCGGCAGCCCCCCCCCCCCCC
>VXAB01005915.1:27484-95104 GCA_013399175.1 Odontophorus gujanensis | reverse complement strand
GCCGCGGCCTCGCAGCGGAGCCGTTGGGCGGCGGCGGTGGCGGCGAGAGAGGGAGAGAGCAGCGGGCCCGGCCCCGCGCCTGCAGGTGAGCTGCGGCTGTGGGAGGGGGGGGAGGGGAGGAAAGCAGGGGGTTCTTTCCCCACTCCTTCAGTGGAGCTCGGCCTCGTGGTTGTGGTGTCCCGGGCGGTGCTTGGATCCCACGGTGATCGCAGCACCACAGGTTGGAAAAGACCTTAAAGATGATCAAGTCCAACCGCAGCCCGACGGTACTGCCCTCGCTCTAACAACCCTCTGCTAAATCGTATCTCCGTGCACCACATCCAAACGGCTCTCAAACACATCCAGGGACGGTGACTCAACCACCTCCCTGGGGAAACTAATGGGAGCTGGGAGAGCTCCTTCCCCACCTTCGTGACCCCGCGGTGCGGCCGTGCCACCATCGGCTCTCCTCCCCGCGGACGTTTGCTGCTCTCTCCCCTTCGATATCACCGAGGACGCGACGGGAAGGAAGGAGGGCTTTATAATCATCGTTACTAACACTTTTGCTTTGGGTTTTGTTGCTCTTTTTCCCCTCTCGCCGATCCCTGCGTCTGTCGGAGGGTAAATGAGGTTTTTTGTTGTTTTTTTTTTTTCCGTCTTTCCGGCTGGCGCGTTTCTCAAGGAGGAGGGATGGGGTTCTCAGAGCCCTCAGGAATTGACTCGGGGCGTTTGCAGAGCGCTCTCTCTGCAGCTCAGAAATTACTCATCCCCCCTCTGTGGCCGCGGCTGTTGGGAAGCTCGCTGCGAGCGTGTGCGCCTTGAAAATGTTTGGGGGCTTGCTTTCTGGGCTGCTGGAAAAGAAATAGGCATTGCTGTGCCCCCAGTGGGTGGGGGTGTCCTGGAGAGGTTTCGGGGGTGACGTTCCAGAGCTTCTGCTCAGTGTTAGTTAGAGAAAAGAGATGTTTCCAGGGACACCGCTGTCCTGGCGTTGATGTGGCTGTATTGTTTTCGGGCTAATAGGATACATGGCTCTGCTTTTCTGAAATGTCACCCTCACATAACTGATGCTTTGTGCAGATCTGTACCATTGGGTCACGTCCAACGTTAACATCCTCATGGAAGAGCTGTCTGAAATCCCTCTCTCCCCATCTCCTGCATCTGTTCCTCTCAGATACTGTTTGCTTGGGGATTTTGGGGGGCTGAGCTCTGCAGCAGGAAGGGGGATCCCAGGTCAGCAGGATGGAGCGAGCCATGTCAGCCACTTCTCCTTGCATGCAGAGTGCTGGGTGATGGCTGTGCGGTGTGAGTGGGAGATGCAGGATTTTGTATGCTGCTCATCTCCCAGATAGGTTTGAAACCCCATGGAGTCACTGCGGGATCACTGCAATTCAATGCAGTGCTGGGCAAAATACCTTTATTTTTCTATCTTTCTCCCCATGGTAACACTTTGTTTGTGCTTTCTGGCCAGAGCGCAGTGCCTGTGTGCTTCAGCAGAGCCACAGATAGCAAAGCAGATGCACCAGCTCCTAGCTGACACCTCAGTGTTGGTGCTGGATGGGAGGGAGCTTGGCCTTTACGGCCGTTTTCTGGTCTCATTCACAAATGGAGTTTTCCTCTTAAAATAAACCAAATGCCTCTCTTTCCTGTTGCGGTGGAAATCATTTGAATGTGACCAGGTACACAAGCATCTCGGAAGTCTGCGGACAGGAAGAAGCACTAGAGCTAAGAGGTAGGAAATGTCTGTGTTTATGGCAGGGGGCTGATTCATCTCCCCGCTCTTAACTCCTTCCCTGCTGCTGGACTGTTTTTGGGACCATCCCGTTCCACTCTGAGGCTCAGGGAATATCACCAGATACCAGGGTTATTCTCTAATTGGGTCACAGGATATTTCTGCTGCCTTGTGCTGGGGTTTGTGTGTTGGATTGATGTGGTTAAGGATGGAGAAGGGATTGCATGCTGTGAGCATTCCATACCTGAGCTGGATAACCAGAACGTCGGCGGCCACATTGGGAAGGATTAATATTTAATATATGGGGTATGTGCCATTGTGTTTAATCACTTTATGCAGGGATTAGGAAGAGATTTCCTGATAACTAAATGGTTCCGTGACTGTCTGGAGTGATTTCTTGCATCTTCCTCAGGAGCAGCTGCTCCCAGGTATTGCCTGGCCTGAACCAGCTGTGCTTTCATTTTCTCTGACAGAGAATGCTTTCTTTCCAAGTCTTTTCCTTTCAATAGACCCATAAAGCCACTGGAAGCCCTCTTCTCAGATGCAGCAAGTGCCATGTCACACATCTGCTCAGCCATCACTCTTGAGGTTGCACATCTCTACTCTTCCCTGGGCAGCTTCTTTCAGACACCTTCCATTTCTGTGCTTCTGGAAGCCCTGGGGAAGACCGTGCTGCTCTGTACGTACATCGTGTGTGGAAAGCCACGTGGGTTGGTTGGATATATTTTGGCAGCAGGGTATTTTTTGGTGCTCTGTAGCCCAGCTGCAGTGGGACTGCCTCTGTTTTGCTGCAGAAGCACAGAGTCATGAAGGTCAGAAAAGACCTCTGAGATTATCAGCCCCATTGGCCAAGTCGCATCCCCACAGTTCTTGAACATCCCCAGGGATGGTGATCCCTCCACCTCCCCGGGCAGCCCGTGCCAGTGCATCACCACTCTTTAGGAGCAGAAATGTTTCCTGATATTCAGCCCGAACCTCCTGTGGTGCAACTTGAGGCCATTACCTCTTGTCCAAACTGGGATGCCATCGACCTTCTTGGCCACCTGAGCACGCTGCTGGCTGGTGCTCAGCTTGCTGCAGACCTGCACCCCCAGATCCTTTTTCTGCACGTACAGCTTTCTAGCTGCTTTGCTCCACACCTGTAGCATTGCACATTGTGACTGTGCTCCCCACTTGGTGCCTGTGACCACGTGTCACAGCAATCACGGTGGTGCTGATGGTGCTAAGCACAACATGGGCAGCTCTGAATCTGTGCCTGGACGTGTGCCTGCTCTCTGGTGTGTGCTGAGCAGCGTGCTGGTTTTGCTGCAGCACAGCCTGTGTTTATGTTGAGCAATGAGAGCTGGCTGTGAATGAATGAGCTGCGTTTGTGGCTTTGGAGATGCAGCAGCAACCAGAGTGCAACGCAGAGACCTATGTGGCCAGGATGGCCTGAGATCCCTGCCCCAACCCAGAGCTCACCCAGTGCTCAGTGGTCATCAGCTCTGCTTCTGCCCTGGTTACACATAGGACACCTCTGTGCTTACTGTGGCTGTGGTTTTGATAGCAGAACTGAAGCTGGTGTGTGTGGGCTGGTTTCAGCCTGTTGGTGGGGTAGGAAGCCCTGATGGCTACTGTAACAAGCACTGAGGTCAGCTACCTGCTAAAAAGGTTGGTGGGGACTGCTTGTTTCCGAGCCGTCTGGGTGCAATGCCCTTTTTGTTTTGTGTGCAGACAGATTGCTTCCTTAAGCAGCAAGTCCTCTCTATTCCAGGATAATTTGTTGTCCTAATTTCCTCCTGTTGAAGCAGCTCCGTTTTGTGCTCGGTAATAAACATTAATTTGGGCCTGAGATGGAACACAAGTGTCCTGCAAGCTTCAGAAGTGTAGACGAGAGTGTAACCTCTGCCTCTTGCATGAGTCAGGTTGCACCACGCCATGTCCTGCGACTCTAAAGCCAAATTAGATCCTGTGTGCGAGACCAAAGGCAGGCACTGCAGGTAGGAGGGAACAGGAGGTGGAGCCGAGGGCATGTGTGGGGAGGGAGAGCCACGTTCCTGTGTCTTCTGGTTAGACAGCCCTGTTCTCTTTTCTTTTGCTTGCCAAATTCCTTCCCCTGAAATTCGCCTGTGTTTGACAAAGGGGAGGTGCAGGCATCCTTTCTGGCTTCCAGTGCGTTTATCTATGAAACACCGCAAAGGTTACTGCAGTTGTGTGCTCATCTAGATTCTTGCAGCCATCCCCTGTGCTGGTAGGTTCATTGCCTCATCGTGCATCCCAGGTTGGAATGGGAGATGCCCAGGAGCCCCAACAGGCGTGGGATGGTTGGGTTGGAAGGGACTTGGATGCCCACCCAACCCCAACCCCTGCTATGGGCTGGCTGCCCCCCACTGTCTCAGGCTGCCTAGGGCCCCATCTGAGGCCTCGAGCACCTCCAGGGATAGAGCACTCACAGCTCTTTGGGCAGCAGTGCCAAGGCCTCACCACCCTCTGAGCAAAATGTTTCCCCCTCCTATCTGGTTTAAATCCTCCTCTTTTAATTGGAATGGGCTCTGAGCAGTGTTAAGACCCATATCCATACCTTGGGGGTCTGAAATATCTGCCACTCTAACACCCTCTTATCGGTTTACCTTAGAGGCCAGATCGGATGGATCTTGAGGAGCTGTGGCAGCACACCAGTCTCAAAGAAAGAGTTTGGCATGTTCAAACTTGTGGGCTCTGTGTATCCACATGAAGTAATAGGTGACAGGAAGGCTGGGTTCATGTGTGAGCAGTGAATCAATCAGGGTTGTGCTGCAGCCGAGCGTGCCTCCTCTTTTTGGTGGCTGCCTTCCCGTATCACGCCTGCTGTTTTGAAACGACCTCTCAGAGTCAGGATTGTTGGGATGATCTCACGCCCAGGGGTTTAGCTCAGTTCTGGTCTCCACCCCGCCAGCAGTGACCTTACCCCAGGGCCAGCTGAGGTTCCTGGGGCATGTGGCTCAACTGTGTGAGGTCAAAGGTGTCTGGAGCCTTGCTCAGTGCTCATCCTCACTAGGTGCTTGCCCAAGAAATTGGGATCTCCTGACTACAGGTAACCTGGAGAGGGTTTCCTAGGCTGGCATGAAGCATCCCCAGCATCCGGTTTTTCTTCTTTCTTTGCTGTTTGCAGCATGCAGCCTCATCTTTACCTTTGTGGGAAGAGCAGCCATCAGTGACGACGTATATGGGATGGGCTGGAAGGAGCATGGGTAGCTTTGGGGCTTTTTGGGGCACTGCTGCCCTTAGGAACACTGATGACAGCTGCAGTTCTGTGATGTGGCTGTGTGGTGAGCCTCACTGTACTTGCAAAGGGATCCTCCTTTCTCTCTGGGTTTGTGTGGGGTCCGTCCCTTGCTCGAGACTCTGCTAATCAGAGTCAGTGTCTTGATTCGTACTCTGGGAATTTCAAACACTTCATTCACAAATCACAGCTGGCTGAGGGGTGCCATTAGTAATTTGTGTTAGCAAGTTACGTCATAGTTCATGTTAGAGAGCTTTCTGCAGCCAGGAAATGAGAATCTGTTCCTGGTCTCGACGTGCATTACACCAGCCTGAAGTCCTGCTGTTAATCACAGCAATGGCTCGCACGCAGCCAGGCATCTCTTAGCTCACCCTCTGAAACAGCAGTCTTGTCCTTGTGGGCTTTCTGATAAGCATCACCCTGATAGCTGATGATGTGACCCAAGGAGAGCTCTCAGAACACGTGGGGAAGGTTTTCAGATTACTCAGCTCCGTCCATTGGGGAAGGTGGAGGGAGGAGTGACGTGCCCAAGTGATGTCCCCACTGCCCCTTCACATCACCTGGAAGGTGCTACCACCACAAACACTGAACCTGAACCATGGATGTGAGATGAATAGAAATGAGTTGCGGATGAATTATAAATTGGAAAGCACGGATAATCCTCAAGATTTTCTCTTGAGGGGACTTTAAACCTATTCAGTTACAGACAGGGAGATGTTTTTAATCCCAGTTGCCGTGTAGAATTTGCATCTTCGTTCAGATGGAAGGTTGGGAGTGAGGCAGGAACCCTGCCTCAGTGGTGGGGGCTTGTTGTTAGGCATTGGTGGCTGGAAAACTGTTGATGAGCTCTGGTTACAGAGGTTGAGTTATTTTCTAAGGTGGTGTAGGAGAGAGATGGGAAGGCTGTTTTCACCATCAGCATTGTTTTGCTTCGAGGTTTTGGGGATAGTTTTACTGCATCTTGATTTTGCCCCTCTCAGTCTTCCGAAATCTTTCTCTGGGGCAGTGGGTTTGTCTATTCCTGTTTGTTTTTCCATACCTTTGGAGGTATGTTTTTGTGTGTAGATCGCTGTGCGATGGGTGAATTTGCATTTTAGGTCTGTGCTGGACAGGATGACAAACTCATCTAGGGTAGGCAGTACACAATTCCTGGGGGTTTATGGAAAAAAAAAAACTTAAACAGCTCTACCTGTTCATCAGAATGTTAAACCAACTCATCTAGCATCATTTTCATAGCTGGCTTTGCCTGCAGCAGCTACAGACAGGTGATTTTTTCAGCCACTATGGCTGGCTGACATACGTGGGCTGTTTGGGATGACTCTCTGCTCTCCATAGGCATGTAACACAAAAGGGAGACCATCCTGTCTCCTATCTTACAGCGTGGCTAAGGGAGGTATGGGGTGGGCAGCCTATACCAGGGCCTCACCATCCCCTCCTTGATTGAAGCTCCATGGAGGCCACCGAAACTTTGTGGCTGCCTGAATGTTTTCCATCTTGGTCCACAGAGTGTGTTGTGTTGGAAGGGGGTCAAGAAGTGGTTAACTATCCTACAAGGGCTTCTTGTGGACATGTGAGCATGAGCAGCTGTGTGTACTGGGGGCTTATTGCAGCATGGCAGGTCGAGGAACACGGTGTAGAGTAGAGATTTAACAGAGCTGGTTGCTGGAATCTTGTCTGCCAAAATGCCATCCAGTGCTCGAATGAGAGACGTATTGCTGGACTGCTGAAGTGGCCTCTTTCTATTTTGTATCAAATTTTTCTTGCTCTGCTGCTTCATTAAGCCATCAGCTTCAGAACCTCAAGTAATTAACGAGGAACATGGACGTTACCCAAGACCCAGCTTTAATAGATACGTGGAGGTCTTTGTCCCATTTGCATCCAACACTGTAAGATCTTCTCAGGATAACTGCACCATGCCAGTGATGGCTATGTCCCATCCCACCCTACAGGTGATGCTGCCCATGTCACTTCATCCTTCATTACCACCCTCACTGAGAGCTGTCTCTGAAGAGCTGTCCAGCCTGCTGAAGGAATGGGAACTGCTTCCCACTGAGCTTTGTCTGAAATAGAAGGACTGGAGCATTCTTGCCCCTTTATCTCCCTGCTCCAGCATCTCCAATGGCACGAAGCCACAGCATTGCAAAGCCTCCCTCCCACGGAGGGTAGATGAGCTTTGGCTGTGACAACATTAAGAGTTTTTTTCCCTTGTCTTTTGATCCTATGGACTGGCTGCCATCCTTGGGATGTGTGTAGTGCTGACAGCATGCCAGAGCTTGTGTGCTTCCAGAGTAAGAAGCAGTCTGGGCAATTGCTTCGTTTGAGATGGAGGATGGGGGAATGGTTTCAGACTAAAAGAGGGGAGATTTAGATTAGATATGAGAAAGAAGTTAATTAAGATAAGGGCGGTGAAGCACTGGAACAAGGTTGCCCTCCTCAGGCTGTGACACAAGCTCATCACTTGGGCTTGCATTACCAACTCACGCCTCTGCATTCTGAGCTGTCCCATCAGTTCCTTTTGTCAAAGGTAAGATGGTTTTTCAAGTCCCTGTCAGATAGTCTTTTGGAGCCCTTTTGGAGCTCTTCAGTGTAGTTCAGCTACTTTTCACGTGTATCCAGTGGCCCCAGTTCATTTGTGGTCATCTCATGTGTGGTTACAAGTGACCCCATCAGACTCCAGTGCCGGGTGTTACGTTGGAATCAATTTTCTCATTGCTGGTAGAGCTGTACTCCAACTGGTTTTGGAAGCTGGGACCTAATGTTAGATCTGAAAGTGAAGAAAGCGGTGCACGGGATTAAATGCTCCAAAGCTTATGAAGAATTTGAACTGTCTGAACTACATTCTTCCTTTGGACATCCTCAAAGTTGCTTCTGTGGTAGACACGACACCAAACACTGCCTCTGTGCTGATCCCAGCTGCAGGAACGTTTGGCAGGAGGGAGAGACCTGGTGAAAATGAGAAAGCAGTGGTATGGGGGAGAAGAAAATAACCACCTGAATGCATTTCTGAGCACAGGTTTGGTCTGTCCTAATGTGGACCTAGCTTAGAAATTCCAGGTTTGGGATCGTCTCCTTCCCTCTTTGCCCCAGATGCCAAACCCTTCCTCTTCCTCCGTGCCGCAGTTAACTGGGTGCCTCACTCTGTCTTGAACTCCAGGACTGCAAATGGGGCCACTGAAGATGCAGTGGATCCATTTTCATCCATTTTTACCTCCCAGCCCTGAGCTTTCTTGGCTCCTGCCTCTCCATTGAGTTCTCGAGCACGTGTCTGTGGCCAAGAACCAAAAGATGATCTTGTAACGCAGTGCTTACAGGCAGAAAGTTTGGCAGTTCCCATCTGGCCCTTTCTTTGCCCATTCTCCTTTGCTTTCGAGAACACATTCCATAAACTGCGTTCACAAAAATCACATTTGTGTTGAGCACTCACTTAATTCTCCCATTTGTAGTTTTCCCTCCCTCTGGGCAGCGTTGTTTCTTAGCACCTCCAAGTTTAAAGATGCCCAGTTGTCAAGCCTTCCCTGGCTTCAATTAGAGGCGTGAAAATCCTTAATATTCCCTTCTTCTTTGAGCTCTCCTCCACAAACTCTGCTGCGGTTGTGCTCCTGTTTACTGATGCCTGCCTCGTTTGCTGGCTTTTGTGCCCAGGGAGGGGCTGGAGTGAGTATTCCTGCTGGGTCAGAACAGGCTGCTTGCCATCAGAGGGGAGGGAAGGATGCAAAATGAGAAATGAATTTGTGCTTCCCTGGTTGCTGGGGTGCTGGCTTTTGAAATACACTGAGCCTCACATCTCTTCCTTGGTGATGTCTGATGCCTAACGACGCTGCTGCTTCCCACTCGAGCCGCCTAATGCTTGATATGAAAGAGATTTACTTATAAGTGGGGCTCATTTGGTTCCATTTATCTAATGGGCAGCTGAAAAAGCAACACTTCTCCTTATTTTTTTTTTTCCCCTTGCAGACAGCATAGTGCAGAGGATTCATTATTAATAATAAGATGCTAAACCTTGTCATCCTCGGAAGCCAGACGTGGCTGATTTCAGTGATTTCCTTCTGTGCTATGACCTCCCCTTTCCTTGCCACAAGCTGAGCCTATTTCACTGCTGATATTTGTACTTAATATTTGCACTTTCTGTTTAATAACTGCGGGTCAAGCCCTGTCTTGTCAGAATCAGGTGCTGTCCTCTTTTAAAATGGAGAAAGGAGTCGGTGGAGTCCAGGCACGCTGCCGCTGCTTCATTAGTTAATTCTCGGTGGAGCTGTCGGTGCTGTTACCCCACTGTCAGGAGGGAATTAAGGTGTGTGAAGAACTGATAAGCATGTCACGTGGCAGAGGTGAGCTGGAGGAAGATCGAGGCATTCCTGTTTTTGAGAAGGTTTTTTTGTTGTTCCATCCATCCTGCGCGTGTTGGACCACATCTGGCACAGGGGCAGACTGAGCACGGGGAGCTGGGGAAGGGAACTCTGCTGCTTTCATCCTTAAGTCTTTGGACACCCAGTGTGAAGGACTCTGAGTGAGCTGCAGCAGAACACGTGACCCTGATGGGTGCCCCAACTGCCTGACTTTCTGTCCTTTTGGTAGAAAATGTGGAAACCAGATGTGACCCAACAATGCTATCTTGTTTAACTATCTAGATCCAGATGTTTCCAGCTTGTAGTGGTAATTTGCACATAGGGTTATCCGAGAGCTGAGTCTTGCAAGATGCTTACAGCCTTCATGAGAGGAGCTGAAGCTTCTTCAGCTTCAGGCCTGTGCTCCATGACTTTCCTCAGTCTCCTGCATCCACTTGAACAAGAATTTCTGCATCCAAAGGAGACATGCACCTATAAATCTCCATTATGATTTTACTTTGCTAACTGGATGAGAAGGGTGAAAAGCAAAAGGAATGAGTCTGTTTTAAGAAGTAGTGTGCATTTCAGGGTGAGTACTTCTCAAGGGCCTTGCATCGTGTGCTTTTTAAGACCGCATGGATGGCTTTCAGTAAGGGATGCTTTTCCCTGGAGGCTGCACATGCCTTTCCTACATTTTATTGGCGTGTGAACACTGAGCTCTGAAAGACTTGTATTAATTTTCCTAACTCTGTTTGAAAAGCAAGCTGTTCTTTCAGCCTCCTGCAGAATCTGTGTGACAGGAGATGCTGCAGTCAGGCTGCCCCGATAATTGCGTTTTTAATGTGAAAGACAGAACAGAGCTTAAAATTCCCATCCCTGACAGACTCTGCAGGGACGAAAGGTAGTTAAAAAGCAAAACCAAAAAACCCCGCATTACTTTTGACATTTGAAATTGGTCTGGGCAGAGCATTAGGAAACGACATACTCTGGGGGACAGGATGATCTAATACATCTGACTTTAAAGAAACAAGCTCCTGTGGAAATTTGTTTCTGTGCCTATTCCAAGGCACTGCCTGCTGCCCTGATTCTCCCCTGTACTAGTCCAGAGTTCTGGTTAGACTTCTCTTGTGCCTATTACACTGGTTTTTTTATCTAACTCATTCCTCAGTAACTAGTTCCTTGTGAGGATAAGGGCTTCCAGAATGCTACCAGCAACGTGGTATCTGTTTCCGTAGGAAGACTGCTTGCTTTTAAGTAGTTTGTCCCTCATTTTGGCTATTCCAGCTTAGGTCAGGCTTGCTTTATTGGTTGAAGTTCTAGCTCTCCGTTCCTACTGTGCTGAGCTTTGAGAGAAGTCTGGGGGACCGATCTGTGCAATCTCACCATCACTGCTTTGTGTTCCTTTGATTACATCATTTTGGGATCATCAGTGCAGCAACAATTTACAAACAGAAGCCCTTCCTCCTTGAGGGGTGTAGGATTTGAGCTGGGCTAGGTCCTGCTGCAGAGGTCGGATGTTCCTGGAGCTGTGGGGAGTCACAGCTGGAGCTCAGGAGCTGATGGGTTCTTGTGCCCCTCCAGATTCACTCCCTGGCCAGCACTCTGCAGATGTGGATGTTGTTCTTAGGCTGAAGACAGCAAAGGAGTCATGGAGTCACAGGTGACCTGTTCGCATCCAAACTGCTGAAGAACGTTCTTGAATAAAGATTTGGGATTCCCCGTTTGGCTTGGTTGAATGACAGCCTGATTTCTTCCTTGTGTGTAATCCTAGGTGTGGCCTGGGCTTTACCAAGAGAATGCTGATTTACCCGGTCTCATTCTCCATCCCACATGCTGCACGAAAAATGTAACAGACCATTTTTTCAGGGCCTGATTCTTGCTGGTTGCTTTGTGAGCAGGGGCCAGTGGCAGCTATGGGCATGCATTAAGTCATGCAACAGAAGCTTATCTAGCACTGACTGCATCCTCTCTACCTCTTGAGTCTCATGAAATCCACCCATAGCAATGAAACCCTACATATTCCTGACCTGAGGAAAAAAAAAAAAACAAAACAGAGAACTGCCATCTCAAGCAGACTGAGCTGTGTTGGCATTTGGGTTTTTAACTGGGATGAATGAGTCAGCCTGCCTGTGAGCACCTCAGGACCGTTAACAACGCTTGGTCAATGGTTTCTTCTTGTTCTGGTGGCCTGTGAGTGACCATAGAAATTGCCCTTGCCTCTGTCCTGATGCTTGTTGTGAAGTGGGTACTTCCAGCTTGTTAAATTATGGGGAAAGAGGGAAAAGAGATGAAGCTGTTGTCTAAAGCTGACCTTCAGGAGTTGTAACTTGAAGTGCTGAGCATTGGGAGGTACAGCTACTGCACAAATAAATCGTTATAAGTCATCCGTCACTCCGACACTTCATTTGAGTTGATTGCAAAGTCACTTAAAGCGCGACAGAGTAAATAATGTCAGCATTTATGAGCTTATGGCTCTACAGGAAGATAAGCACTTATCTAAGGCCGTGGAGAGCAGGTGGCTGTGAAGAGTCATGGCAAACTCAGATAGAAGTACTGCTTTTGTAGGCCTTGGGGGACCATCCTCTGCACATGGGACAGTGGTATCTTCTGTTGTGCATCCCTCCTTCCTATAGGGGTGTGTGGTGATGCCACAGGAGAACATATGTGCCTGGGTGCTGAAGGCACAATGTCAGCTTGTCAGCATGCGAGAATATCCGTATGGAAAAGGGTGCTTGTGGATATGGGAAACATTGTGACTGAAGTCAAAGCAGATGGGATGCACAGACTAAACCAGCCTGTCGAGTTTGTGCTTTATTAATTAGACATGTTATCGAGAGTCATCTGTATTTTCTTTCCTTTTCTCTTTTCAAACCAGTTCTTCTGCTTCTTTGCCCGCCGAGTGCTAATGAGGAGCAGAGTTTGAATCTGGAAGGTTTATATGGCAGGGCTTGTTTGTGTCAGTGTGTACGAACACTGGGACCCAGGGTGAGAGCTCAGGGGAGCTCTCAGATCCAGGCATCATCAGACTTGAGCTGATGGTGCTGTCTCTGTAGCATCTTCCCCTGCATGCCGTCACCTCCACGCTGTGGGGTGAGCTGTGTAAGTTGCTGTAGGGTGTTGTGCATGATAGAAATCCACCTGGGCTCAATGCTGAGCCCAGGACAGCCTTGATGATCTTAGAGATCAGTCCCAACCTTAATGAATCTACGATGTGTTTCCCAGCCTGCTGGTAAGAGGGGATTCTGCTCATTAGCCCTTGACAAATGGGGGGGAAGTGGCTGTCCGTGGTCAGCGTGGCAGCTGGCTGTGATGCTGCACAGATCCCTTCCAGCAGGACGGCTGTGTCCGGGCTCTTCCCTAGCACACACCTCGAGTGTGTGTTCCCCTTAAAGCCCTTTTCCCAGGCGTGCATGCCTTTGTGCCTGCACAGCATCTCCCACATTACCAGCATGCTGCTGCCTTCCATTGGTGAGTTAATTGGGTCCCTGGGTGCGGGCATGTTTCCTGCTGCCGTGTCTTTTTTCTTTCTCTAAAGCTCCGCATCCACCTCAGGTGCTTTGCTGCTGGTGGAGATGTGTGGTGCTTCATTATCTGCTGTGCCTGGAGGCAGCCAAGGTTAAGTCACAGCCAGTCCTCCGGGCTGGGGGGGCTCGTGCTCAGAGTCATTTGGATTGCAGCACATTTATTGTGTATTTATTGTACTCTAAGCAGAGCAGGAGCTCCTTAACCCCCTTTCCAAGCTCCATCCTCAGCTGGAAAATACTCTGGGTCGTATGCTTCCTCCTTAGCTTGTTTCAGACTTGAGTAACTTTGCCTCTGACATGTGTTTGAGGCTGATTCTTGCATCTGAAAGCGTGCAGCCCTGTTGCTGGGGGGAGGGAAAAGCCTCTGGAACGCTTATCTTCAGCGGTCCAAAACTGTAGATAACATTGAGTCACTGCTGAAAGCCTCAAAGCAAAACAGATGTTGGGTTTCTGGTGACTGAGTGTGTATTAAAGGTACAAGATGAGCAACGTGTGTCTTGTTTTAAACGGAGGATTTTCATCTGTGGTTGGCAGCTTAGATGAAGCCTGAGCAAATAAGGTGCAAGGCAGCAATGAGGTCCGAGGAATATCTGAAATGAAATCCCTATGGAGTCCTGAGAAAGAGGACCATCCCCAGGCCTTCCCTCTCTCTCTTTCTCCCCTGTGTGCTTTGTGACGTAGAGATCTGAGCTTTTAATCTTTTCACCTGACTGAAGGCTAGAGGAGCAGACGTCAGCCCTTTCTGGCACCTTATTTCACTTAATTCTTACACGTAATTATTCTTGATTGGGTTCATAAGACTTTCTCTGCCAATATCAGGAAGCTACAAATTAAAATAATTACAATGGTGATGGAAGCAGAGAGGCCAGTGAGTTCCAAGCCTCCGTGCAAAGGGCTGAGCTGTGTCTGACCTACTCTCCTGGGACACGGTGGCCTCCAAGGGTGAATTTTGCTTCCAGCTTGTGACCAAGAGTAATCAATTCGTGCTGGTGGGGTCAGTCTCTCCTCCTGGTGAACTGTGATGAGAGGGAATGGCCTCAAGTTATCCCATGGGTTGAATATTAGGAAAAATCTCTTTTCCATAAGAGATGTGCACTGGCACAGGCTGCCCAGAGGTGGGGTCACCGTCCCTGGAGGTGCTCAGAACCGTGGGGATGTGGCACCGTGGTCAGTGGGCATGGTGGGATGGGTTGGGGTTGGACTCAGTGATCTTAGAGGTCTTTTCCAACCACAGTGACACTGACACAGTGAGATTCAGGGAGGCCCCGAAGGATGTGGCGATGGGTTGAGCCTTCTGGAGGGAGATGAGTACCTGCATAAATTCAGCTACGTTGGAGCCACGCAGCACTCCACAATCACAGCTTGTGGTTGGATGCAGTGCCACATTAACACGAAATGGCCAGATAATTGCTCTCCTGCTGCTTTGAATCAACTTGTGTCTTTACACTGTGTGTTTTCCTCCGCATGCATCCTCATTTCACCTTCCCAGATGTCTCCTCGGAGCAAACTTCCGTGACTTTCATTGTTCTGCTTGTTTTCCTTCTTCTTGGATAAATGCATTTGTTGTTTTTGAAGTGTGGTTTCCTAGAACTCTGTGAAATGCACTTTGCCCGCTGCCTTTCTTTATCTTTACGTTCTTTAAACAGCCGCTGAAGCTACGAATAAAGGATTCCCATTTCTACCTGCCACTGTAACAAAGCAGAGCACTTTCAGAACGGCTTTTTGTTAAGAGTGGGGGGAGGGACGGAGCCCTCCACTTGAGCAGCAGTAATCAACCTCTCACAGGTTGTACTCTGCACGCCCATCTACTGCTAAAACCCAAACAAAACAAAGATTCGTGCAAGGGCAGGAAGCGTTTTGGGTGTAATTGCCGGTAGACCTTTGCTTTCATCATTTCGGTTTCACCCAGAAAAGCAACTGAACAATACTGCGGTTCACTTGGGTGGATTTATTGTGAGCTCTGACTGCTCTCATTTGACGTTTTTTTGGCAGCTCTGGGGGTTTTAAAACCTCCTCTGTAACGTGTTCCTGGCTGTGTTCATACGAATGGAGGGGAGAGGAGCGTGGTGTCCCAGTTCTGGACCTTCCAATGGGCTCCTCTCCATTGGCCTTGAGCCTCTGCTCTCGTAGCCTTGTGCATGGGTTGGGGTTATCCCAAGCCCAGTTTGTCCGGGCTGAACTGGGAAACTGGTCACCCCCATCATCTGAACCAGGTGGTGCTGGTGGTAAGTGGTCAGCCGACTGCATCAGATGCCCTCAGCTGTATCAGCTGTACCTGGGGCAACTTCTGGGCTGTGGAGGCTGAAAAATCAAACCTTGAAACACAGTGGAACCTCATGGCTCGCTGAGTGCTGGATGCTGCCCCACAAAACTCTGCAACATGGGTGAGGTCTCACCATGGGGCCATCATGGCTTTTCCCCACGTATTCCCCTCTTGTTCTCATTAGTTTACCCGCCCGTAATTGGGCTGTGATTTACCATCAGCTCTTTTGGGAAATCTGTCACAGTGCTGTATAATAGGGTAATAAAAGTGTAACTGCTTCGCTTTAATGTGTCAAAATTGCCCATTTAAAATAGAACATTGGAGCCGTGAGAGTCTGTGAAACAGCCAAGGCTTGCGTGGGGGGGAATATGGGTTAATGGACCACAGCTATAACTGGAGGAAAACCCTTCCAGTTCAGGCCTGAGGTTCTCACCTTCTTCCCTATATTCTCTGCTTTCCCATATTCTTGCAATGTCCCATCCTAGAGCAAACGCCAACTGCAATTTGATGTTACAGTGGAGCTGAGGTCTGTAAGTTGGCTGCATGCTGCAGGGCTGGGGCTGGGCATGTGGGGTCTTAGCGGGGACCCCTGTTTGGAAATAGGATTTGTAGAAGGTGAAATATGAGGGGATTACTCTACGTTGCTGGGAGGTTGCAGTCTGGTGATTTATACTGCAGGCGCTCCCTCTGAAGTCAGTGAGATTTGCAAAGCATGTAAATCACTGTGGAATTTGGCATTTTCCTAGGAAAACGGGGAATATTTTTTTGCTTGCATATAAATTACTCGTAATAAGACGCTGTGGACACGACTGATCCTTCTAATCACACCGTTGCTCCTTGCAGTCCCAAAGTTACTCTTTTCATCCTCTCATTTTAAATCATTGTTTAAAAGAAATGAACTCAATATGAAAGCAGCAGAGGTGCTTTAGCTATCTCAGACCAGTCACAGTGCAACCTGTGTGGTTTGGTGTTGAGGTGCATGGGAAGTGTGGTGAGCACTGGTTGAAAACGAAATGCAAAGCTGGGAAGAGCAGAAACCGAGTGTGTGTAGAACTGTATGGTTGAGAAAAGAACCAGGTCCCATTAACCTCATTACCAAGAGAATAATCCTCTTGTCTCTTCTACCAGCTCAGTGAAATCATGTTTGTTTTTGTTCCTCCTTGCTAACGTACTCACAGCTCTAGAAGAGCCACTCACCAGCTACCCTAGATTGGAGATCATCTCCTACAGACCCTTCCCCATCTCCATAGCCCTCCTTTGGATGCTCCTTTAGAGTTTTATGCCCTTATATTGTGGTTCCCAACCTGTACAGAGTGCCTGAGATGAGGCTGTGCCAGCACAGAGTACCACTGTGTTGCCACCTGAGCAACACAGTGACCAAACTCCTTGTGATCTCATGAATCCATGAGAGAAGTAGAGCAGATGTGCTCCTTGTAAACACGTTGGAAGAGGAATATCCAGAAGGCACCTTCCTCTGTGCCAGACCTAAAGAAGGGTTCACGTATTTCAAAGGTTGGTCTCCTTTTCCCCCAGTAGAAGGTCCCACTGCTTCTCCCAAACCTTGTCTTATCTAGGAAAGAGAACACAAGGTTGTGTTTAAGGTTAAGTGGAGTAGTTTGGGATGCAAAATGTGGTGTGGTTGGAGATCTCTCCAGCGTTAGGCCAAGTGGTGTATGCTCTTTGTCGTTCTGTCTGTAAAACACTCAGCTACAATTTGGGACAATAAAATCTCATACATGACAAAACTCAAAATTGGACTATGTCAGACCTAAAGTCTTCTTAAAATCCAGGCTGCATTTTTACACTTTAGATGCAACGTCATTCAAATACAGTCACGGTACTTCACAGACTTAAGGTTGGTTGCACTCCTTCAAAAAGACAATTAATAAATAAGAAAGCTTCAGATCGGGCAACGGGTTTGACCTCTTTCCTCATTTTTCCTCAAATCTGTGAGCATCGTTAATGCAGCTGATAGTTATTCCTCTTCTTCTTTTTCCAAGTAACGCACACAGAAGTCTTCCTTAGCCATGAGTGCCATGGAATCTCTACTAGGATGCCAGGAGAGACAATCTGGAAGGATCGTCCAGCTGGAGACCACGGACAAGCTTTGTTACTTCCTATACATGCAGGATCTGTTGCATGAGACAGTCCCCATCATTCACAGTGCAGCTGAAACCTTTGGGGGCAATTAAAATGAAAGCAATTGACTGGAAATGGCTGATCCATGGGAGCTGGCTCGCTCAGCTTGGCTCAGGCCAGTAACCAGGTGTTTCTCTCTTCCAGGGCGCATCGAGGATAATCATCAGCCTTAATAAGGATCGATTGTGTGCTGCCCATCGCCGTCCTGGTTGGATACTGAGCAGAAGAGCTTTGGCTGTTGCACTGAGGAGGTGAACGTTTGGATGAGCGTCCCTGTTCAGGTACGGTACGAACACAAGTGCGGCACTTTGGGTGTGGAGCTGGGACTGCTGGAGCACAACGTCAGCCTTCAGAGATGTGGAGTTTGCATCGGTCTCGTGGGTTCACACTTCACAGCCTTGCAACAGCCACTCCATTTATCTGAAGTTTGGTCATGATGAGCTTAGCTTTCTAAGGCTTTGTTTTGATGCAGACCTTCCTGAGTCCAGTATTTTACCTTCCCGTGAACGAATCTCATTTTTGGAGCTTCTAGTTCATGTTGTAAGGAGTTGGATGATAATAATTGCTATATTTTGAAGAGGGTTTTGCATAAGGCAGTTTTCTTTTCTTCTTCATATAAACCAGCATTAGGTTGAAACTATCCGGGCACAGATGTCACGTAATTGTAGAGTGAATGGGTTTGTTAAGGAGAAAGAGGGGAAAAAAGACAGAACCTTATCGATGGGAAGAGGGTCGTGGAGTAAAGGAGAAGGTCATGAAATAAGAAGCAACGTTACTCAGCATGGTAGTGAGTTAAAAACCAGCATCCAGCAGGGAGGTGGAGGGCATTTCTGTTTGAAGCTCTTCCCCTGGTCTGACTCGAGGAAAAGTCTGAGGAATGCTGTTAAAAAATAATAATAAATCTTCCTGCAAGATTTCTTGTTTGGTATATCATTCCTTCCAAAATGGGTCTGGTGCTAGGACTGCATAGCAAATTGAGGTGTGCGTTTGAAATCGGGTATTTCTTTATAAATGGGGGTTTTGTAAAGCATTTTTTGTTGCTGTGGCTTTTATGCGTGCAGATTCACCCTGTCTGGAGATGAAGTTTGTATACATGGTTTGGTATTTCCTTAAAACTTTCACATAGGTTCCCGTTGACACTGCAAGCTTCACAAACTTGACCATTTTATGGTTTCATGCAGAAATTCTTTGAATTCTTTTGCAGAGCCTGGTGTGATAACCTCTGTTCCAAACTGAAGTGACTTGTAGCTTTCATGGGTGACTAAATGCTTCTCTTTGAATCTGTGTGATGCTTAGCAATGCGCTCCAGGTTTCTTAGAGTGTGTGTATGCATGTGCATATGTACTCAAACAGATTTCATACTATGTTGTGCTACGTGTATTTTCTGTTCTGCTTGGCTCCCAGTGGGCTCGTTCTGCTGTTGCAGGTACTGTGAGCTGTTAGACCAAGTGCAGCAGTGGATTCTGTTACCGTGTCATACAGATGTTGGGGGCTTTTTGACTCTCACGGGCTACTGGAGAGGAGCATTGGGCTGAGTGGCTTTTTACTCTGGGGCTGTGAAATAGCCATTACCACGTCGCAGTGTTATAGCCCTGTTTTATGGGTTACTTTTTAGTGTTTTGCTACATGGCACCTTGCTTCAGATTACAAAGCATTCCATTTTGGATTTCATGGTGGAAAAACTACTGCAAGAATACTGAAAGTTATCATGTAGATGTATTTCTAGTCTTCTTGGGCTTTGTTTTCTCTGGCCATATTTGCTTGTCACAAGCTACTTTTTCAGCAACATATACTCCTGCTCAGATTTACCACAGGGTATAGCAGTGGCAAACCTAGCATTTGCATTGTGCAGGTAAGAAAATTTCAAAGTTCAGATTTAAAACCTAAGGCATTTCCTATTTCTCATTGTTAACCTTGGGATCCCAAGTGTCTTAGTGCTCTCAGGTTGGACAGCTCCTCTGAGTAGAGATTTAAGCGGCCTCATGGTTTCTAAATCAGCAAGACTCTCAGGGAACTAGTGAAAGAATGAGAGGTAATAGCCTCAAATTATGCCAGAGGAGGGTCAGGCTGGGTATTAGGAAACATTTCTTCTGCTAAAGAGTGTTCAGGCACTGGCACAGGCTGCCAAGGGAGCAGCAGAGTCACCATCCCTGGAGGTGTTCGAGAACCATGAAGATGTGGCATTGAGGGACTTGGTCAATGGGCATGATGGGATGGTCTGGGGATGCACTCAGTGATCTTAGAGGTCTTTTCCAACCTTAGCGATTCTGTGATTCTTTGAACACTGTTTTGTTTTAACATCCATCAGTACTCCCTGTCTTGAGCTGCAGCATCCCATTGCAGGGTGTTATTGAGGGGTGAAACTTGCTCGATCCTGCTGGTTCCGTAGGGTTTGGTGCCTGTCCCACTCTACCCTGGTCAGGAAAGTTTCCCCAGTGGTGGTCTGCCCTTAAGTGGAGTCTGGGAGAGGTGGAGCCAGACTCCACCCCTTCGGGTCACACAGGTGCATTGCCTTCACCTGTGCTCCCACGGCTGAGTCAGTGCTCACCTCGGATGATCCATCAGTGGTTCAGGCCGTGATTCACCATACATACACCCAACCACTATTGGGTTTGCACAGCTTTCTCCAAAAGAATGAGTTCTCTGATCCCTGCAGGGAAGGTATAAGGCACAGTGGGTGCTGCACAGAGCTGGCCAGGAAGCTCAGTGTTTTTCAGGGCACGGCTGGGCTCTGCTTGGTGCAGCAACCCAGTTTCCACAAGCAGTTGTGTTTAGAGAAATGTTGCACCTTGTTCAAAAGCACTGCTGTATTTCAGTGTTACTTCAGCAGAAAAGATGATTCCTTCAGAATTAGTGGAGAATTTGGGAGCTGCGTGTCAGGATTTTTGCCAGCAGAGCTTTCATGGGAACTCTTCCACGTTTAACAGAGTTGAAGGGCTCAGGTTGAACTCTAGATGATAAACCACGGGGGTTTTGGCAGGGCGATGTGTTTGCATGCTTTGTTCTTGGCCTGTCTTGCTTGTGTATGTAGGTGAACCCCCACCTGGACTGGCTCACAAACTTCTGTCCAAGTTCGTGGCAAACAGTTTTCCACTGAATAGGGAAGTTCTTTAAGAGTGAAACATCCTGGTGTTTTTTTTGGATGGAACCCTCCAATCCTTTGGCAACATACAGTCTATTTTTCTCATTCAGATCTGTGCTCTAGGGTCATCAGTTTTTATAAAACTGATGTTCTTCTATGTCTGCACCCTCTGCCAGGCAGCTCACCTGCCTGTCTGTGCCTCTTGTCATGCACTAACACCTTCCTTTGCCTAGAAGATGTCTTATTTCTGGTAAATCCCAAAGCAAATGGGGGCAATTTCAGAAGAGTGCATGGAAAAGAGATGGAGCTGTGGGCATAGGCTGGAGTAGCAGTTAGCCTTGAGTGTGGGTAAGACATGTCTTGGTCTCGTTTTTGTGTGGATCCCCATCACTTTCTCGGAGTCTCATCCTTCAGTTCTTCAGGAAACCTTAACATTTATGTTCAGAAAGGAAGAAAAATCTCTCTCTTACTAGAAGGACCATTTTATCACCTTTGTTTGAAATCCCCATGAGAGCAGTTTGTCAGAATACCCCAGGGATTGTGAAGCACTGAGCCTAACTGGGCTTGAACGCTCCATTGATTTGAGCTCATCTGTATCAGCGAGAGACAATGGGAGCAGAAATCTTTTCATCACTGTCTGCACGAGGTTAAGATTTCCCAAAGGTTCCTCACCACATTCTGTTCTCCAAGGGGGCCCTGAGAAAAGCAGCTGCACTGAGAAGCTGGTAACTGCAGGCAAGTAGCTGCACGCATCAGTGTGCATACCCACATGTACGTACCCAGTGCTCTCCCAGATAGCCTACAACCTGAGAAAACGGAGATAAAATCAAAAGACAACTGTTGTTAATTATACTTCCAAGGCAACTGGAGATTGGTGGAAAAAATGCTGGGTTGAAACCCTGTGGGATTTGCGTCCTCCCAGCGAGGTTTCTCCTCGCAGCCCTCCCAGTGCAATTTGGTGCTGGGTGTGGGAGGATGGCTTGGTGGCTGTGGTCACCAAGTGTCTCATTTGGGGCTGTCACCTATTGTTGGGGTCAGGTGATGACAGCTTTTGTGTTTTGGGTGAAACAGATGTTGCCAGCAAAACACATTTATCTTTCCTCATTGCAAACGCTTCTTCATGTATCCTGGTGGAGGAAGCCTCCCTCTGCTCTTCAAACTGCACAGCACAGATTTGGAGTCAATAAAAGTTTTGGCTTTAGTTTAAAAAGCAAAAAGAAACCATTCTGAAACACAACCGACTGAACTTCTTTTTCCACCCACACACTTTTCCCTTTCTTTTCGTGCTCACCAAGATCTGGCTTGCATTTTGGGTTTTGGACAACAGTAAGGTTGCCAGCCCAACTGAACTTCTCAGAAGCAAAGAAAAATGCAATTCTGAGAAGTCTCGGATGTCTCTTTTCTTTATAGAGGAGTAGTTAGGCAACCCAGTTGATGAAGACCAGATGTTAGACACTTGGACTTCACAGGTAAGGCAGTGTGGATTAACCAAATTAGAAATGAATCCATTGTGATGGTTAAATGATGTGGGTTTTGTGGTGTGAGCTGGGGAAGCAAAAATAGAACGTGGACTAAGTGACCTTTATAGTTCTCTTCCAACTCAATTGATCTCTTCCAACTCAATTGATTCTGTGATCTTCTGGTGTATTTGTGGATTAATACTTCTGGTGTATTTGTGTATTTCTACTTCACCGGTAGATATTATTTAAAGGAAAACACTTGGTTGTTTTATATCCCTTAAGATGGAAGATCTCCCATCAAAGAGCCGTGAATAGACCAAGTCAGTACCTCACAGTAGATGTTAAGGGGAAAAACCAAGTCTTTGGAGTGGTCTTTCCCTCTGATGTCTTCGCTGTGGTTCTGCAATCAGTCATGCCAAGGAGGTTTCCTGGAAAGGCGAGATGCAGGAGCTGATAGGACTTCCCCAGGGCTGAGAGCTTCTAGAGCTGAGACCCAGACACTAATCTCTTTACTTCCAGATCAGCGCTTCACCATGAGATAATTATTCTGTTTGATTAATCCAGGAAATGCCTGTGATGCTGTGTATGCATTGAGGAAACCAACTACAAGTCCTCCTTTGAGCATCTTAAGAGTCATTTGCTGTCTTCTGCTTGCACTGCCCTTTGAATACAAGCACGCGCCCTGCTCTTACTCTCATCCAATCATCGGGGCTGAAAAGCTCCATGTATTGCTTGTTATTCATTATTTTCACCTAACAATGAGTAATGATGTGTTTGCTAAGCTTAGTTTCCCGAGGATCCAAGAGTGGTAACCGAAGGCAGCCTGTATTTCCCAGCCCCTCTGTCCCAAGGAGCCTTCTGAACCATCAAGCCATCGCAGCTACATTTGAGAAACTTCAAAGTCTTCAAATTTTGCAAGTGCTGTGAAAATTGAGAAGCAGGGAGGCTGAGTGGAGCAATCAGAGCACTTCCCAGGTTTGATGGTGCTCTGTAGTGTAGGTTGGCTTCTTCCCTGCTGCCGACTAAACCACGTCTGTAGGATGACACCGACTTCCCGCTTGAGGTCATGGTCTCACCAGCACCGTGTGAGTGATGCTGGGCAATCATTTTGCCCCTGTTGCTCCTTTAAACTCATAGGGAGTGTATGGATGCCTTCTTTGTTCACTCGGAGGCACATGCTGCCTCTTTTACAGACGTTAGCAGCTTTGCTGCCAGCAGCTCACAAATTTAAAACGCTGTAAATGCTGTCAGTGCCCCACGGCTGGAGACCCTCACGTATCTAATGCACCACTCTGCAAGCTGTGAAATTGAAAATTCAGAGCAACTTTAATGCTTTTACGTGGTAAGCAGCAGAACTAATGAAGCTCAGCGTGCTAATGAGGGAGGTATTTATTGTCAAGTGCGGAGCTGCTAGGGAGTAGCCAGCATTCAAGCTTTCTGGGAGGCTTGCAAGCAAGCTGCATTGCAGCAGAAGGAGCATTGCCAGCAGCAGGTCCTCCAGAGGGAATCCTGGTTCAGGAGAAAAAGCACGACCAGAGGAGCTCCACGGAAATGGCCCAGAAAATAAAATCCCGTGTATAATTTATCAAAGAGCTTGAGGAAGGAAAGAGGAGTGTTGATGTGGAACTGATTGTTCATTCTGGGTAGAAAGTGAGGATGAAACTGGGAAGAGACCCAAGGCAGTGGTGTGCCTCTGGGGTAAGAGAGATGCTAACAGCTTACAGTAGCAATCAGGAGTATCCAAAAATATTGGCGTTGGAGAACCCATCCTTTCTCCAGTGCTGCTCATGGGAGTTGCTGGCATCCCTTAACTTTAATTGGAAAATGTCAATCTGAGTGAACGTGTCGCTTTTAACCTTCTCCACGCTTGGTTGAAAAGCCTTCAGAGCTAGAAGCTGGCGTGAGTGTCTGCCTGGAAATGCTGACTGGAGGAGGCCTCACTGAGAGGAAAGGCTGTTTTCTGAAGGCAGGACTTGAAAAATACGCTGGCTTTTGTATTTCTTTTTATTTCCTTCAGTCTTTGCATCACTAGGGGCTCTCTGGGAGGGAGGAACCATTTACACTTTGCCTATTTGTCATCTGGGAAGTCTAAATTCACCATCTAGAAAGGAAAGGGCATTACTCGGGAGAATTCTGCTTGCAAGGATGGCTGACAGTGGGACAGAGCTCCCGTCCGAGAGGGTGTGGTGGCTTCTGTGGCTGTGTATTAATTACCACCAGTCCCAGGAGGGAGCGTTAAGGACAGCAAACCTCAGCCTTGTGTGGTCTAACAGCTGAACAGCATGGAGCCGAGATGGACTCCTCAGTTTCTGTCTGAACACAGTAGCGCGGCCGATGGTTTCAGTTTAGATACCCTTAGCGGTGAAATGCGCATCCAAAACCAGCACGCACAAATTCTGCTTTAATTGCTTTGCATCTCCACATCTTAGCTTGGGATGAGCTTAATTTGTTCCCAGCAAGAACACGAAATTCCTGCTGAACCGCATCGTGCAGAACGCAGAGCCGCGCGTTGACGCGGCGGTGGTTGGGAACACGAAGTGTTCAAAGAGCATGATGGGAAATCACAGCAACCAAGGCCTGCTGGTGACCAGCTTCCAAACCTGAGTCCTCTGTGAGTGCAAGACTACAATTAGAGCAGCTTTACTGGGTCAGGAAACGAACGCTGTGACTGCTGTATTCCTGCGTGCGATATTTATGACACACAATGTTATCTTGGTAATTGTTACGTCTGCTTTTATGTAGTGCAATTAGGGTGGAGCTGAGGTTAATGCTAATGTTAATCGTTTTCGTGTTCCTAATTTAGACTCCAAATGCTTTCCTTTGGTAGTGAGTGAGTAACAAAAATTATTCATGCTATTGTCCTGCTGTCACATCTGTGTTGCGGGGAAATGGCAGCAGAAATCACCCCAGTCCTGGATTTGCCCACTGAAAACATCTTGCACATGAGCTCTGGAGTGTTCTACTTGAAGCTGGGAAGTCCTCTGGGTCTTAGTAGATGGAGCTGCTATGAAGCCAAGCTGTGTGCTTCTAGAGGCATCCATCCTGATCCATCATGCCTGACCCTCCCCTTGCACGGTGCGAGGCAGTAACCTCTCATCCTGTTGCTGGTATGACTACTCCTAAGGTACTCCTGCTCACCAAAGCTGGGGAGCTAGGAATACCATGCTTTGTGAGTACTGGTGGAAGGATGTGTGACTCAGTGAAACACGAAGAATTAAGGAGAATGACCTATTTATTCTGATGAGTGTGCTGAGTGTAGCTGAAGGGGAAGGAAATTGCTGTGATCTCCACGACCGGGTCTCTTCAGTTTTATGGGAGGTGGAGGTTAGGTTACTGCTGTCCTCAGCTTCCTAATGAGTTGAAATGCATATTTTTATACCAGTTTGAAGTTAAAATTATACTGAGGACTTGTTTTTCTATCAACAGCGATTTTGCAGCCATCTTCTTTCAGTGGCTGCAAAAGAAACGCCATTTTGCTGATGGTCAAACTTCGATGTGTTTATTTTTTTACCACGTGCTCTGTTCACAAATGAAAGAATTATTTGCTGAAGACCATTTACTTTTCCTGCAACCAAACCAAAGGGCGTGAAATGCTGTGCTCATGGAGCACCAGAGAGTTGGCTGAGTTATGAAAGAAACAACTTCTAAGAGTGCTCTTCATTTTGTGCTTCCTCAGCTCAGGCCTCCAAGTCTTTCACAAAACTCAGATGCGTCCCATGGGACCAAAACCATCCTGGGGTGGTGGCTTGAATGACTTAAGTATCTTTTTTTGGTCTGATTTGTGACTAGCTTTAATTTATTGCCTCCTCTGTAAACCACAGATATGTTTGTTGTTTGCAATTACTTGGTAGGGGAATGTCATGGTTCATTTTTCAAAAAAATGAAATAGAAAAAAAAGAATAAAAGCTTTATTGGGATTTTTAATTCTTTCTTTCTCTTTGCCTTGGTGTTTGGTGTAGTGAAATCGTTTCATGAGAGAGCTGGATTGAAATAGCTGCCCCAGTGTGCACGTGAGATGGAGGTGATGCAAGCCCAGGGATAATGAGTTTTATGCCTTTGTTGAGACTGATTAATGCAATTTTCAATCAAGTCTATTTTGTATTGAATATTTCAAAATAGTAGCTTTTTTTTTTATACCCTATTTTACTACTATTTAATTACAGTTTTTACATCTTAACTTTAACCTACAAGCTGAACTTCAGGTTCCCTTTCCCAAAGCTGCAACTACAGTAGGCATGGTGCGTCCAAAGCCAAAGGTATCTGCTCTACACCTAATATGGTACCCAGTGTTGGGATCACCAAATGCACGTAGAACAAGGCTTCTTGTTTAATATTTAATGCAACTTAAAATCCTTACGTTGGAATTTCCATGCTTGCCTCACAGTTTTTCTGTTTTACTTCACCAAATCTGATAGGTTTGTTCTCAGAAATGAGTGGTTGGTTACTGGCACAGCTGCCCAGGGAAGTGGTGGTGTTACCATCCCTGGAGGTGTTCTGGAACTGTGGAGATGTGGCACTGAGGGATGTGGGCATGGTGGGATGGGTTGGGGTTGGATATAGGGGATCTTTGAGATCTTTTTCGGCCTTAACAATGCTGTGATTAAATGTTCATTTTTGGAGTGGAGAGAAAATTGTGGTACAAATCCAGGTTGATATTTTAGTGACAAAATACTTTGAACAGATTCAGTGAGTGTCTTTCACATTGCAATTGGTCAATCTCTCAGCAGGGCAGGGAGCAGAGCATTACGTGGGTGGTTCTATAAGGTTATTTGGTGTCCAAAGAAGGTGCAACCTGCTGTCTTCCCATGAAGTTTTATTTTGTAGACTCTTGTTTTGATGACTTTCAGCTGCAGCTTTGGCTCTCCATTGATTTCAGGGAGATGTGGTGTCAGGGTGCCAGCCCTCATGGGGACCATAGGCATAGTGCATGCAGTAATTGGGCTGCAAACAGTGGGAAAAGTGGGATTGTTCATGAATATTTTATTCAACCTGAAGAATGTAGTACTACCATTGCTTTCCTAGAGTTTGTGCAAAAATAACGTACGCCAGCACTAACCACAGTGGAAATGGGAGAGGGTTTAGTGGGAGAAAACCAAGTTCTCTCTAGACCATTATTATAGGAGCTTAATAATGTTTTTATTAGGAAAAGCATTGCTTGGGTTTCTTTATGTTTTCTATGTTTCTGTGTGAGGCACGCTGCACATAACTCACCTTAAAACCCTTCTGCCTTATGCATGGGGGCCTGGCCTTCCTGATCTGGTGGGTGGCAACCAGCCCACGGCAGGGGTTGCAACTGAATGGGCTTCAAAGTCCCTTCCAACCCAACCATTCTGTGATTCCACGACTCTGTGAAGCTGTCGGTGCTTCTGATGCCCTCAGATGTTCTCATGCTCTGAAGTTTAAAGGGTTCCGTGCTGTGTTTAGCAAAGGACTTCAGGACTGAAACCTGCAGGTCTCTTGGCAGCGCTGGCTTTCGTTGCTAATCACCGTGATGCATCGAAAGGAATAGTAAAAGCTCATAAAATAGGAGTGAAAAATAAATCAAGTTGATTTATGCAACAGCGTGACGGTACTGCTGGAAAAACCCATGCAGACCTCAAAGATAATGAGAGCAGCACTGGGTTATGCTGAAACAAACTTTTGCCATTGCCTTTTTTTGATATATCAGATAGGGAGAATTGCGTGGGAAGAAATAGTGGTAGGATCTGCCCGCCTCTATCAAGAAATCCTTTAATAGGTTTCACCAAATATTTTCGCAGTGAATTGAGATTGCGGAGGTGATAAGATGATGGAGCTTAAAAAACACCTCGAGGTCCCCACGTGAGGGATGGCGAGCAGGCCGTTATCGGGGAGATGAAGCAGTAAATGCAGGCTCAGTGCCTGGCTGTTCACTTATGGGAAGCAGAGCTGTGGGGTGGAAGAGGTGGGGACACCAGAAGTGGGAGGAGCGTTGATGCGCGGCGGTGAGTGGGACGTGGAAGGGATGGATTCCATCTTCAGGTTGGAGTGCTGTGGGAGCACCGTCCTTTCGATTGCTGATTGCGTTCTCCTTTTTTGCTAGGCGATATTTATTATTTCTCTTGGCTTCTGACTTCCTTGTCGGCGCACGGGGGTGTGGGAGGGGGAAGGAAATGACACTTGCTTTCTTTGCAGGGTGGTTTGAAGATCTGCGGGTGAAAGGCTTCACAGAGTCACAGAATTGCAGGGATTGGAAGGGACCTTTAGAGATCATTGAGTCCAACCCCCCTGCCAAAGCAGCTCCCAGCCCAGGTTGCACAGGTAGACGTCCAGGCGGGTCCTGAACGTCTCCAGACAAGGAGATCCACCACCACTGTGTGCAGCTCCAGTGCTCCATCACTGCACTGTGAAGGAGTTCCCACGCACATTTGTGCAGAACTTCCTATGCTGCAGTTTGTGGCCATTTTCCCTCATCCTGTCACCAAACACTGCTGAGTCCGGTCTCTTCCCTTTGCCTCCAACTCCTTAGATATTGATTGAGGTGAATCAGATCCCCTCTGACTCTTCTTTTCTCAAGGCTGAACAGCCCCAGCACTCTCAGCCTTTCCTCATAGTGGAGGTGTTCCACGCCCTTTATCATCTTTGTAGCCCCCCACTGGACTCTTTCCAGCAGATCCCTGTCTGTTTTGTACCGAGGAGCCCAGAACTGAGCACAGTGCTCCAGGTGAGGCCTCACCAGGGCAGAGTAGATGATCCCCGCCCTCGACCTGCTGGCCACACTCTTTTTAAAATGCACCCCATGATCCCATTGGCCTTCTTGGCCACCAGGGCCAAGGTCATTGATGAAGATGTTGCTTGATGCAAGAGCCGGGCGTTAGCAGTAGAATTAAATGCACTTTTGGAAGCGATTCCTGCAGGTCCAGTGGATGGAGTAACCTGAAACTTGGCACTCAGGGTGCAGCTCAGGAAGATTGCAGCCCGTCCAGTTTTGCTTCAGAACGTTGTGCTCTGTAGAGAGCAGCCTGGTGCTTTTCTCTTTTGGGTTTGCAAAAAAGTGGTTGAGCAGCACTCCCGAGCTCTTATTCCTGGAAAGGAGCGGTGGGAGATGGAGGTTTGCTTTGTTTGCACAGTCCCAGAGCTCTGCTTCCTTGTAGTGCAGCAGGAAGCAGCTGCTTGGTGGCAGGGCCAGCCCTGTTCTCTCGACAGCGCTCTGACAAAGCCGTGTCCACGCCGGGTCCTTCTGGGAAGGGCTCTCTAACTCCCAAATCTCTCCCAAAGAGAGCCAAAGCTTTCTTACCTCACCCCGAGCATGGGGTTTTTCTCCCCACTACGCCAAAATAATACTTCCAAGAAACAAAACCTCAACCCCTGCCTGCTTCTTTTAACATTGTTATATAAAATGCTGCTGTCACACCCAGCAGCTTCCTTTCCTCAGCGTTGCTGAGCTCGGGATGCCTTGTATACAGCACGTTGTGCTGGGACGTGGCAGTGGCAGGCTCTCCTGCTGACATGACCAGACTCTCAATGTGACGTCCAGAGCTTTAAAATGCTGCAAACAGCTTTCCAACAATAGCTGGTGTTGTTCAAAGAGCGGCACAAAGCATCAAGAGGGTTTTGTTTTGTTTGCTTGTTTCTCCTTTTGGGAGGGGAATGAAATCTTCGCGGGCTTTGCCTTCAGGGCAGCAGTCTGTGTGCATCAGGACTTTATCCGTTCGGGTCCTGAAAACCTCTGAGGATGGAGGCTGTACAACCTCTGGGTGGGCTTTCTTCCTTTTTCACTGCCAAGGCCAGCCCTTGGGAATCCCTGATCTCCTAGGCCAGAAAGCATGGATTGAGGAGGACTTCCTTTGCTCAAGGAGGATCAGATTAGGGGTTATTTAGGGAAACTTGGCATCCACAAATCCCTGGGTCCCAATGGGAGCTGGTGAACGTCATTGCTGGACCACTCCATCGTCTTGGAAGAGTTGTGGAGAACAGGAGAGGTGGCTGAGGACTGGAAGGAAGCCAATGTCACCTCAGTCTTCAAAGAAGGACCAGAAGAGGACCCAGGGAGCTACAGGTCAAGTCTCCATCCTTGGAGAGGCGATGGAACAGCTCATGCTGGATGCCATCTCTAAGCATGTGGAGGAAAAGAGAGTGATCAGGAGCAGTCAGCATGGATTCACCATGGGGAAACCACGCTTAAGCAATCTGATAGCCCTCTGTGCAGGAAGAGCGGGCTGATTAGGTGAGGGGAGAGCAGGAAAAACCATTTTTCTATGACTTCCTTGCTTCCAATCTTGCCAAGCATTCCTGTTGATGCACATAACAGCGGTGTGATGCTGCTGCTGTGCTGCCTGCATCCTCTGTCAGTGAGGCATTTTTTGGTGCTGAATGTGAGGCAGAGAATTGCTGACTTTATTCTTTCCTTCCCAACACGATTTGGAGTATTTTTCTGTTCTTCCTTGTTATTTCTTTTCTTTAAAAAAAAAAAAGTCAAGAGCATGACCGTGATGGCAGCTGATTTCTTGCTAATTTCTCCAATGTTATGGGCGTGATAAACTATAACGCGTTCATTTTGCATTCGGAATATGTACGCTGAGAAAAAAGGCTTTTGTGCTTCGTTTTGACTCAAATCAACCCCAGTCTCATCCATTCCAATTACCTCTTCTTCCAAACAGTCTTAAATGGCTCATAAAAAGAGAGACTGCTCCCAAACTGAGCTGAAACTGGCAAGGGAGCGTGCGGTGGCTGCGGCCGTGCCCCATTCGGCCCTCTGCGTGCTGTGGGTGCAGATGAGGCAGGCGGTTTTGTCCCGCTGATGGATTAGGCACAGTTGCTACTGGTTACCTACACAGCTTATGTCTGTGGGGCTCTGCCTTTCAGCTTTCCCTCCCTGAAAGCGTTGCTGGGGCTGGGAACTGAATGGGTTCACCACCGACATCTTCCTCTTTGCACTCATATGGAGTCCCATGATGTCACTTAGGGGGCAGTTACACACCCCAAGAGCATCCAGGGGAGGGGTCAGGCTGTGGTGCACCTTCCTTGGTGCTGATCTCCGGCTTGCAGCTCTGCCCTACACCGGGGATCATTTCTTAAACCATGTTGTGCAATACGGAGCGTGATCCCACATGTATTTTGTGAAAGCAGAAGAGGATTTTGTGTATTGCGTTGGAAAAATCAAAGCCGTATTTGGGGGAACTTGTGGTCTGACGATCCAGTCGGACAAGCTCAGCTTTCCCTGCTATTTAAATATACTCTCCCAGAATTATAATCGTGCCTGGCTCCGTAGCTATGGTTTAACTCTTTAGGAGCGTGCAGGGTTTCCCTGCTACCAGCTTGTTTTCCTCCTTAGAGAAAAGGAAAAGCTCTGGATGCCCGTGCACCATCTTCTTCCACCACCAGAAAGATTTTCCAACTGCACTGTGACACTTAGAGATCATCTGGAATACTCCTACCCAGCTCATGGAGGTTCTGTCCTCCCCACCTGCCTTCCTGGAGCTTCCCAGTGCTGTCTGGAAATGAGATTTTGGCTCTGAGTGGTTTTTACCTTTATGAAGCCCAGAAGTTCCTCTGCACTGGGGGGGTTGGCAGCATGATGTTGTATTGGCACCTTAGTTCTCGTTCTCAGAATCACAGAACCATTGGGGTTGGAAGGAGTGGTGGGTGGGAACACAACTGCATTTAGTGGCAGCTGGAACAGCAGCAAAACCTGTGCCCTGACCATGCCAGGAGCTTTGCTATTCGTTTACATGGATGCAGAGTCAATCCCCATAAAGAGTATTGTTTCTGCAGCAAAACCTTTGTTCAAATGGGCAAGAAGGGCAGGAGAAGAGGAATCAGGGAAAACAACATGTGTATGTTAATGCTGCAGGCCAGTAGTGCATCCAGCAAAAGGAACCCAGCCTCCTTTATCCCACACTTTGGAGCAAACACAGGAGGTGGGAAACTGATTTTTTGTTTTCCTTAGGAACGTGAGGATTTTGTTGCAGTTGTTGGTCCTGGCAGGCCTATGCACTGGACAAACTCTTGCCCTTGCAGACGCATCCCAGTGCCCAGCTTTGCTGAGCATCTCGTGCCTGGCCACCCATCATATGATCTGCAGAAGCAAATTTCACTTCCTCGGTGCTTAATAAATACAGAGGGAAAAAAAAAAGGATGATATAGGGGAAAAAAAGGAACACATTTAGCCCCGTCCCAATGCTGCGTCAGGAGAACCTGTTGGTGTTCCTGTTTAATCCTTGGCCCTCATGCCTCCCACGTGTTTGTCTCCAGGAGGGCCTCCAGGTGGGCTTGTGTTATACAGCATGTGGAATTAGGTGGTTGTATGCCTTCTCACCTCTTAAATACACAGCTGCTTGCTTATAGGGATGGCTGCTTCCTCATAGGGATGGCAGCAGGACAGAGCCTCAGGCTCAGGAACACAGGATGCAGCAGCCACTGCCCCAGTGCTACAAAACCAGTCAAGATTGTTTGGCGTAAAGCTTCTGCCCATCCTGCCTGCTGGAAAAGCCCCTAGTGGTACCAGCTGGTGCTTGCCTACATCACATTCATTGCTTATAGTCTTGGAAATTTGGCTTACAGAGTTTAAAATACAAATCTCGAGACTGTTGGTGGGAGTCTGATGCTTGGCAGCTTTGCTGCTGATTTGTCTGTAAGCAGCTGAGCTCATAGAATCATGGGACCATAGAATGCTTTGAGTTGGAAGGGACCTTTAAGATCATCTAGTTCCAACCCCTCCTGCTACAGGCAGGGACACTGAGCACACCATACCAGGAACAGGGTGCCCAGGCGGGGAGGCAGTGGTTCCAGCAGTCCTGGTTAGAGCCTTGCTTTCACTTGAGGGAAGACATGAACAAATTTGAACTGAAAATATCTGGTTTTAAATTAAAAACAAAAACACAATGCATCCCAACCATTTAAAGCAGCGCTTCGTACTTTTTTAAACAAGGAATGCAAAGATACAGAGAGGATCTCCAGAGAAGCAAGCTGCTTCTGCAGACCCTGCCCCAGTGAAACAAAGCAGACACCCCTGAACAAAACCAAGCCCTCCTTCTTTTGGTCGTCTTAAGGCTGCAGGGGATTACCGTGATGGATTACAGTGAAGCCCTGCAGCTGCATGCAACATCTGGCACCGCCGTTTGGTCGTAGATTTTCCATCCGCGGGGAGGTTTTGTCCGTGCCTTTTGACTCCAGTTTCCATCTCTAGGCTTAACACTGTGCATCCAGAGGTTACAAAATTCCCATGGTGTGACTCGTTGCAGGGACCTTGCTACCGGCGTGATGAGTCCCAAAGGTTTTGTCCCACTGTCCTGTCAACGGCAACATCTCTGACAGAACTCTAAGAGCTCGTCCAAAGAACCTGGTTTGGGGTCACCAGAAACATACCCTATAAGCCCTTTGTAATGTTTTTGTAACCCCCTAGAGTGAGTTGCCTGTTGCTTTTGAACCTGATTGTATGGGAACTGTTGAATTCAGTTCAGCTTGAATCACTGATGGATCACCTGAGGTGAGCACTGAGTCAGCCACAGGAGCACAGGTGAAGGCAATGCACTGTGTGACCAGAAGGGGTGCAGTCTGACTCCACCTCTCCCAGTCCCCATTTAAGGGCTGACCACCACTGGGGAAAGATCTCTTTCTGGGGATTGCTCCCTGTGGAGTTTTTCACTGTAAGCCTGGGACATGGGTGAACATTTCATTTATTTTTAATTCTCTCTTTCCACTGTGCTAATCTTTCTAGTTCTACCATCTGTAGAGTACCATCCTAACTGCAGTACTATTTTGGGACTGTTTATTCTTTTAACTATGCAACTATACACTGATGCACATAAAAATTTTGTGCTATAGTTCTCCTGATCCTCAGATCTGTGAAGATCCCACAGATACCCGTTGTATAAGGTCCGTGCATCTGCTCAGACTGAATGTCCTTCAGCCTATAAGCTGCACTGAGGTTGGCAAAGATCTCTAAGATCACCATGTCCAACCCGAACACACTGTCTTTGTCCCTTGGTGCCACTTCTGCACCTTTCTCAAAGGTCTCAAGGGACGGTAACCCCATCACTTTGGAGATCCTGACAGGACAACCCCTACCATGCGTGGGGGTGTGCTGTTTCAAGGCGGTTACAAATGAGGGTAGGCAAACCCTTTTGTCCATGGTGCCTTGTTGTATAGAACAGTGGGTGAATTTACTCACAGGCTTCAATTTGTTTGGGCAACAAATCTAAAAGTGGAGTCCGATGGTCAAACCTGTGGGTGAAAGTGTTCCACTGATGCTCATTGAAATGGTTGGGTGTGAGTGCCAGGAGTGAAAGCCCTTCTTCCTTTGCTCTCAGGTGCTGTGGTGTGTTTGTTGGCTGTTCCCAGCCTTCCTTTCTATTGAGGCTGAGCTTGAACTGGAACGTGATGGGGAGCCCGGTCACCACTGATGGTGGGGATGATGCAACACCGAACCCTTTGCCCAACGAAAGGTGCTGGGGAGCATTTTATGGTGGCCATACAGAACTCATTGCTCTTTGAGCAGTGCCGACACGCCGCAGCTCTGAACTTGTGACCCAGAGGAGCAAAGCACAATATCCCGACTACAACAATGCTGTATTTATATCTGAAGCTCAGAAATCCATCTGCGCAGAGGAATGAAGAACATCCTATTGCTGTCTGAAGCTATAACCATTTTTAGAAGTCTGGCTGGGGTTTGTTTCTTGCTGCAGCTTCCTGAAGGGCTGCTCCATGTCCCTGCCCCGGGTCCGTGTGCGAGAGGCTGCAGGAAATCACTGCTGGACGAGCTGCATTGCGTGGCTCTCTCTATGAAACAGAGCTTGGTGCAGCTCGAAGGGCTGGAATTGAGGGGTAGGAGGCAAAGATGTCAGTTTCCTTTGCTCCAGAACCTGGGTGGTACCAGAGCTGTGCCACCCTCCCCGTGGCAGTGCGTGTCTGAATTGTGCTGATGTCACCTCGAGCTGCTCCCAGCCAACCTGGATGTGGGTGTGCGGGGAGGACAACTGAGTCATGTGTTGATTTTTTTTTCTTTTTTTTTTTTTACTTCATATGTATTTATATTCACTAAGGAAGTCTAAAGAGGAAGAGGAAAGAAAAGGTTGCAAATGTTTTCCTGGGCTAAATGTGGGATCTTAGCTACTGCACTGCACATAACCCCTTGCACAGCGCGTTCGTTGGCTCTGACACTCATGACACCCCAAAATGCCTTCAGGTTGGGTCACAACTCCTGTGCATCCCTAGTAATGTCACCCAGGTTGGCCTATGTGCCAGCAGTCGCCCCTCAGCTCTCTGAATGGTCGGCAGGGGGCTGGAACTGGATGAACTTTAAGGTCCCTTCCAACCCAAGAAAACGTGAGCGAACGATTCCTGTGTGCGCACACGGATGTGGCGAGGGAAGGAAAGCAGAAATGTTTGCTGAGGGAAACGATTCGTTGTGCAGAGTGTTTTCTTTATGGATTTCTTTCACCCCTCGTTCAGGGTACGTCATTGGGTTTTGAAGGTTGGAGCCCTTCTGTTTTATCTCTGGGTGTGTCATTGCTGCAGACTCTTATCAGTTGTGTGGCAGTGAGCTAAGCCCTTCCAACAAAGCCCTTGCACACAGGCTTGTGAGCTGTACTGGTCAGGGCTTGGTGTCTGCACCATTTTATTGCAGGATGGAAGTCCCAGGGCAGCTAAGGACAACTGAATGGAGGTTAGAGATGCAAGCAAGGATGTATGGGAACACTGGCACCAAAGCCAAGTGTTAGCTGCCTCGCTTAGGAGCATAGTAAAGATTTACCTTCTGCAAGCTGCCAGCTTGTTCAGTTGTCAGGGAGGCAGCCAGATGCCTGCTTTCCTCTCTCCTGCTTGTTTAGCTTTGACGTGCTTTTTGCTCAGATGAAAGGAGAAACATCAGCAGGGGAAGCTGCAAGGAGCGCTGGTGCGTGCTGCTGTCATGCCTGCGTGGGGGTACTTCCAGTGCAGTGAGTGTGCAGGTATGGTAAATACACCTTCTATTTTTTATTTTTTTTTTTACAAGGAAGAAGATAACAGTTGGATGCTGTCCCGTTTCAGAGTAGCAGTTGTTTGCCAGACTTGAATTACAGGAATTGCTGCAGTGGGTCGGAGCAGTGGCTCGTGCCATTCACTGGAGGGCATGGCTGCGAGCTCCACGTCGGGCTCCGTGAGAAGCAACTGCAGGAACTGCTTAGCAAACTCTTTAGCAGGGACTGTTGTGAATAGGACGTGGTTTCAAAGTACAAGAGGAGAGATTTAGACACCAGTTTTGAGGAAGAAGTTGGTTACGGTAAGGGTAGCAAAGCACTGGCACAGGTTACCCAGAGAGGTGGTGATGCCCCATCCCTGGAGACACCCAAGGTCAGGCAGGATGGGGCTCTGAGCACTGCTGGAGCTGTGGTGTCCCTGTGCACTGCAGGGAGTGGGAGCAGATGGCCTTGAAGGGTCCCTTCCAACTCAAACCATTCTATGATCCGTATTGCTTCATAGAGTGGTGGAGATGAATAGGAATGGAAATGAGTTACTGCAAGCTCAAGGGGCTTAAGTTTAACGTTGGGGAGAATGAAAAACACAGCTCAGGTGGGGATGGGTTGAAGTCTGGACTTTATCTTAGCCATCTTTACCAACCTTAATGCCTCTATGGCTCTATGATCCACGTATGGAGTACCCCCATCCTTAGAGTGTTTCCAGCCTTTGATGCAGCCCTCCATTTCACTTCCCTGCACTACCTCATTTCTATTCCTGCTTCCTTGGCCTTGGGTTGCTGTTGGTTTGCCGTGTCTGCGCACAGCAGCACTGCTCACTTTGATCCTCAGTCCTCCAGGTGCCTCCATGGGATTTGGTGATGTTTGCAGCCCGTGGGGTCCTGAGGGTATGCCCTGCCTCCGTGCCGCAGACGTGCAGCTCCTGCGTGCTCTGGAGGAACATCTTTTGATATTTATAATATCAAAGGGGCAAAGAGACTCAAGAGTGCAACAACGCTGAGGCTGAGGGCGTTGAGCAACCTTTCACCTGGGCTCGCTGTTCCTGAGCTGCTTTGGTATTTAAGCACTGCTGTTCTCTGAAAATTCATCTATTTATTTTTTATTTTGCTTTGTGTTCTGCAGAGCGCATTGTATTTGCTCTCACCTGCGGCGTGATAAGTGTTACCATATGCTTTGCCCAAACTTGATTATTTTTACTATTTTTTTTAAGTGCTTCTAGTGGTAGCTTAGTGCTCAGTGCTCTTCTGCAGTGTGTTTTTTGAGCCAGGCAGTGTGCCAGCACGTCTGTCGGAGGAAATACTCCTGGCTGGATCCTGGAGAATAGGAGCTCGAATTCCCTCTGAAGTGAGACAGCTCGATTCCCACAGGTAGGGTTTTTCATCGTAATGATCCCATTTGGCAGCTAAATGAGTAACTGGTTTAGGTATGGAAATTGAAAGGCTTCGGGAGCTCCCCTGGTACCAGCTGGGAGGAGCAGAACCCACAGCCCTGCACAGGATCTTATCCTGCTGAGGATGGCTTGAGTCTGTATGGTAGGTTTGATAACTCAGATCCAATCTAAGTTATCATACCCTTTATTTTTCAGTGGTTGCACCCTGGTGGTTTCTTTTTCTGTCTGCTTCTCCCTGCCTCCATGCACAGATCAGCCTGCTTCATGCATCAGGATGGGGACAGGGCGAGATCTTTCAGAAGGAGAATTTCAGGTGGAGGAAACGCAGAGCAGCAGCAATCCACACAGGTCTCCTCACCCCTTCTTCTCACCATTTGGGTTTGCTTTGGGGAGATGTGCCTGGCAGGCTTGCAGAAAGCCACCCTCCTTCTCCTCCAGTGCACCAAGCTCACTCGTGGCTCCACCCCGGAGCATCGTGGCAGATTGCAAACACACTCAGCACATCCTACCATCTAAACCATCATCATTCATGCTCACGTTGTACTAATTTGTGTGTGTTGGTACATACAATTGCACCAAGCATGTGGAGAAGAAGTGCACCCTGTTACAGCCCAGGTGTAAAGCTGCCTGTGCCATGGACTGCTTGAAAGATCCAACATTTGCTCTCTCTGCTCTTAAAACATCGGTCTTTGTGTCGTGTCGCCCTCAGAGCTCTGGCAGCACCGAGGGGTGTGCAGCAGGAGAATAAAAGATTCCTGTACTGAGATTTGTATGGATTAAAGGCAGCTTTAATTTCCCTTGGAACACTTGGCTTTCAGGTGGATTATGCGGGTGGTGGGATTTGGGCTGTCTAGCCAGCTAATACCTGGCTTACTGCTACTTTAATTATTTTAATAAGAGACAGAGCAGCTCGATAACTGTAGGCCACTTTTGTCAACCCTGTATGAGTGGGGAGCAAATTTAAGCATTTCAGCATGCAACATTATTTAGCCTTAATGTTCTGGAGTAACAAACCTGCTGGCATCGTCTGAAGTTTGGATATTAGGGAACATTTCTTCTCTGAAAGCAGCTGCCCGGGGTGTCACCATCCCTGGAGGTGTTCCAGAACTGTGGGGATGTGGCACCGAGGGATGTGGTTATGGTCATGGTGGAGGTGGGTTGGGGCTGGACTTGGTGATCATAGAGTTCTTTTCCAACCTTTATGATTCTCAAAGCACTTTCTAACTGAGGTTCTTCCTGGGCTTGTGTTCCTCCTTTCATAAAAGAAAAGACATCAGACAGTAAAACTGTGCCACGATGCTGAATTGGTCCAGCACAGAAATCGCCAGCTTGAGGGAAGCTCTGGTTTTGGATGCTTGCTTCCAAGTGTTGGTTCCCATGGCTCACTTCCAACCAAGACATTTGATCATCCAAGGTCCTATAAGTGTGGATGAGCTCTCTCCTGACACGTCAGGCATTGCCAATCGTTGGACCTTCTGTTGGACCATCCCCTCTCCAGGGGGTAGAGCCTGCAGGTGAGCTGGCACGTGCACAGCTCTTCCACTTGTTTAAGAAAGATCAGGCTGCCACATCTGTGCCCTTGAGCACCACGTTTGTGTTACTGCATGGACCAGGTCAGTGTTGGGTTTCCCTGTGCTCTGGGTCTTGGAAAACTGATCTTTGGTTGTAGAAAATGGAATCTCTTTCCTCTAGGTGACGTATCTTCCTCCTTTCTGTTGATGTGCTGTTGTGTGAGAGTGGGTAGATATTTACCTGGCTGAATTGTTTGCAACCAAACATCTGTGTATGAGTAACATATATGGTAAGAATGACATTCACAGGTAATAACTGCAGGTAGTAATGGCAGCACTACTGAGGCTGGTGGCTTGCAGACAAGGCTTACCACCATCATGATGTGTACATGCCACATCAGCTGACTGCACTGTAGCAAGATTGTGGTCGGATCCTGAGGAGCAATTTTGCAGGGTTATCTGGTAACCAGCTCATGCTGTTGGCACGCTGATCACACCAGATCACAGCACAGCAGCTGGGAGCAGCCCTGCATGCAGCCAGAGCTGGGAGAGCACGAGTTGGTCCCCTCCTCTCAGTTCTGTTGTACATTTGCTCTTTGGAAACCACGTTTCCTCTGTGATGGCTGTGTGACTAATGTCTAAAATGTGGCTGCAAGATATTCTTGTATTTGTAACACGAGATTCTCGTGCTGATATGTACATGACAGTGCATGTCTGCGCTGCACTCCGTACCTGTCAGGAGGAGAGGGTGAGTCACTGCCATCTGAACACACAGCCTGCTCCATAACCTACTCTGATGTGTTGTGTTGACTTTGATACACGTTTGGATTGTGGCCCTGATGTTTTGCTTTCATTCTGTCTTTGCATTTGCTTTGCTTCGTTACCTTCCAGCACGTTTCTTTTTTTCCTGCTTGCTCCATCCTGGGTGGAGATGTGAGTGTCCACTGCGTGTGTCTTGCTCCAAGCTTTGTACAGCTCAGCTCGGTGGCTGAACACTCAGTGCAACATCTTCAGACTTCTCATTCCTTCAGTGATGTCCAACGCTACATTTGCATCACAGAATCGGTTGAGTTGGAGGGGATCTCTAAAGGTCATCTGGTCCAACTTGCCTGCAGTGAACAGGAGCATCTGCAGCTCAATGTGGATGCTCAGAGCCTGGCATCTTTGAAAGAAGGAGGAAGTTACTTATTTCTTTGCAGTGACAGAGCACTGGAGCTGCACACAGAGGTGGTGGATCTCCTTCTCTGGAGATGTTCAGGACCCACCTGGGCACTGAACTGTGCAACCTGGGCTGGGGAGCTGCTTTGGCAGGGGGTTGGACTCGATGATCTTTTGAGGGCCCTTCCAACCCCTACAATTCTGTGATTCTCTAATCAGAGCCAGCGTGGTCGCCTGCTTTTATAGCTTTGAAAGTCCTGGTTATGTTACACTCAAAAAAGAAAAAAGAAGAACAAAACAGATTTTTTTTCCTTCCTTAGAGTTGAAAAGCATTCTATGTGCCCATCAGATTGAAGTGCTGAGACTTGTCTGGTGGAGCCAACCCCTTGAGGCGGGTGAGAAGAGGCAAGGAGATCACCCAGGGCTTGTGCTGAGCTCCTTGGCATCAGGTGGCCTCAGAGGCTGGGAGATGTAGATAGGGGGGAAAAAAAGCATTCATTTAGTTAAATGTATTCAACTCCAATTTTAGCATTGCTTCGGGTCTCTAATTTCATACTTTGTAGCGTCAGCTCTCAGAATGGGATTAGGGAAAGGAGGGCTTGGTCCTGCAAGGAGCCCACTGCTGTATCAGAGCTGATGTAGGGCAGCAAAGAGATGCAGAGTGCCTTTGGGCTGCACTGACCCTACAATGTGTGTCTGGGGACACTTGGATTTGGGGAAACCCATGGGTACATGGCTGCCAGAACTCGTGGTGATGGATGTCCCTCTTTCCTTGAGCTGAGAAAAGATGGACGTACACTGAACCTCTGCACATTTATGGGAGCCCATGGTGACTGTGGTGCCTTTACTAACATAAAAATGATCTACTATTTCTAGCTGTGGACCCTCCTAGACTTTGTATTCTTATATTATCTCTAGTAGCAAGCGAAACTGTGGACATCAGAGTCTTTCTCACTGGTCGCTGCTGATGTGTGATTTCTATCTACCAGCTCTGCCCCAAAATACTTTAACTCTGAAAATTTGCTTTCTATGTTCAAAAAAATTCATTTTTCCCTTCCTTCTGTCCCCAGATGTGTCTCTGATGAGAAATGTCATTCTGCGTACGGATAAAACCAAGTGGAATCGCCTTGCTGGCACCAGTAGTAAATTTGTTTTGCTGAACCGTAACTGCTTGGTATTGAAAGTTTGGTGTTTCTGGTTTATTTGCAGGGGCACCGCTGGAAGAACCTTTATGGGCTCCTAATGACATGCAGGTGGACGATTTGCTGACAATAATTAAGGTAAGAAGCAGAGTTATTAATCTTGGCATCATGGAATGTGCTGTCTCCCTGAAATAAAGTGGAGCTTACTGGTGGCAGACCGGTCATGGTTCTATTTTAGGGCTCCGTACACAACAATGGCAATTTGGAGTGGCATTAAGGCAATAGCTTGTTGTCTTAGAGCCAAGAGTCCCTTTAAACACAGGGGGAAGGGAAACCATGTTTAAGAACTACCTGGGAACACAGCTAAGTGGAAAAAATCCGACTTCCTCCCCCAGAGGATAATAAGGTCTCTGTTGGTGTAGTGTTGGAAGGGGCACGACTCCTGTTTGGGAGCACTCAGCACAGGGATGTTTTTGTTCTGCTGAAGTCCGGTGGTTGGGTTGGAATTCAGGTTGTAACAAAACCAACACAAACCCTAAAAATACGTTTTATTGGTTTATTTTCACCATCTTGAGCTTCTGTGGAAAGCTGGTCGGCCTCCAGATGTGGTGAGGGAGTATTCCATTCTTGAGTAATGAAATAGAGGAAAATCCCTGATCTTAAAAGCAGTGAACTGTTGGGTGTAAGTGGCCTGTAGATACGCTTCGGTGCCTTCTACACACTCCTGAGCTCTTACAACATTTCAATTTACGAGCTTGAAGAAGCTCCAGGCTCCAAGTTAGCATCGAGATGGCAAACCCCTGCAGTGTGCCCATAGCCAACGTGTAGCTGAGTTTGGTGGTGCCACGGGGAGCCCCAGTGAGACCAACGTTGTGGGTTGGATGATGCATTTACATCTGAGGTGTTTTGAGTGAACAATGGAGCGTGTTGTATCTGTAGTCCTTTCACAGCAGCGTTACATTATATCGTAGTTGGGGTCTACCTTTCTTTTTAGGCCCCTGGAGTGAGTGGTTTTCTTGTTTAGTGTTGCTGGGTAGTTTGCTGGCAGAGGAGTCGGAGGGAGAAGGGGAAATTCAAGCCGTAACAAGAACAAATTCTTTTAATACAGGTTTATGGATCTCAGATGTATCTGTGCTTTTTGTTTGGCTTGTGATAAGATGCACTACTGTGGAATTTGCTTGGAGCAGGGATTTGCATGAATTATTATTTCTTACAAAATGAACATCTGTGCAAAGCATTCTCCCTGTGTTCTGCTGTACCGTAGTGGTTGAAACGAAACTGCTGAAATCGAGGGGAAAACTGCTTCCATACTGGGTGGACTGGGCTGTGTGACAGCATCCTGATGTGTGTGTTTATTTTATGCGCTGACCTCTTTCCTCCTCATCCCAGCACGATCTTTAAAAAGCCACATCCCCCGGTTAGGGGGAACCCGGGACAATTATGTTTGACCTCTGATGGAGTTCAGCTCCATCGCTGGAAGGAACAACTCCATCAATTACAGGAACTGCTGATTGAAACAGTATGGCCCCAAATCTGTAGAAGATGGGAGTAAACAGTCGTTACGGATGGGCTCCTGATTTTGCACTCAGAGCATTTCATCTGATGGGTTTTCAGTTCTCTTGGAGAGGTCTTGCTGTAAACTGCTAATTAAGCACATCAGGTGCAGTGCCGTCAGCCTGTCTTCAGAAAGCAAGAAGCTGATGTTTGGGGGAAACCTTGGAGCTGCAGACTCATTCTTTCAAATGATGATGTCTCACAGGAGTAGGAAGAGCTACAAAAGTGCTACTTGGAGCTGGAGTGACTTAAAACCAGGCTTCACACGCAAAGGTTGGCTTATTGTTTCACTCGGGATTCCGAGTGGATGCTAAATCCATCGCTGTCATCGGAAACTTGACGGTATTAATTTGTTTGTAATGCTTTTTTTTTTTCATTCTAGACAGTAGAAGAGGTGGGAAAGCAGGCAGTAGAAAAGATGCACACATTAGGCTGCTCTTCCTTGGCCTGGCATGTACTCATTTTCTCAAAGATGGCTGTTGAGAGGGGAAAGTGGTGAAGAGAATTTCTTTACTGGAGAAGAGAACTCATGGTGCACATGTGGGAGCTGAACCCAGTGGGTGGTGAGTCAGTGCTCCCACCACTCGCTTTGAGAACGCAGATGTATGCAGAAAGCAACAGATGTGGCACTGGGGACATGGCTTTAGTGCTAGGCCTCAGCAGATTGGGTTGATGGTTGGCCTTGGTGACCTTGAAGGCCTTTTCCAATCCACATCTCCAAAACTCATGTGTTAGAAGCTGTGGGTGAGCAGCGAGCTGCTCCAAAGTCCCACTGTAAGCTGCTCACCGCCTTCAAATCATCCCTGTCCTTCCCTGTGCCTCTCCCAGTTGTGTCAGCCAGCATCTTTTGGGAGGTGGGAACCGAGACGCCATGCCCTGTGGATTTGCACAATAGCTTAATGCGTGTGGTTTTCTTCTCGCCGTCACCAGCAGCGCTGATCGCTGAGCTGATGTTTCCTGCGTTACCCACAATAACTGAAAGATCTTTCCTGAGAGATAATAGTCAGTAATTGTGGTTGGCTCGCCCCTCTGGTATGCATTCCCTTATTAACTTGAAATTTAATTTGCTGTCAGAGCACGAGCAGGGGAGGTTGTGGAGAGGCACCGTTGGTGGGGACCGAGGAGATTTCTAGGAGCTAGGGGAAGTTAGGGGATGTCTTCACAGCCCTCCTTTGTGTGCTCTGTAATAGTTTGATGTCCTTATGTTGTGTGCCAAACCTGCACCCGATGGTGGAGGGGAGGTCTTACCAGCACAGAGCAGAGCAGGATGAGCCCTTCCTTTGCCTGGTGGCAGTGCTGGGCCTGGTCCACCCCAGGGTACGCTTGGCTCCTTTGGCTCCAGGGCACAGCGCTGACTCAGATTCCTAACTTGCCTCAACCAGAACCCCCAGATCCGTTTCCTCACTCCTCAGGAAGGAGCATTGTGCCATTGTTTTGTCTTCCCACTGATTACCTGGCAGCTGTGAGCAAACTGCAGGAGAATCAAGGGGGAGATAGCAGGTCAGGATCCAACCTTGTTCTTCACCGCGTGTTGCGTGGCCAGGTGGACCTTCCTTCGTCTGCAGAGGTCTTCATCCTGGTGGCTTTTTCATTGCGTGGTGACCAAGAAGGACAGGAATCACAAATCACCAGTGCTTGTGCTCCTAAGTCCAAAGCAGTTGTGCTCTTTTGCCCAAATAAGTTGTGTGTGCCCCATCTCTGGAGGTGCTCAAGGCCAGGATGGATGGAGCCCTGGGCAGCCTGATCTGCTGGGGGCACCCAGCCCATGGCAGGGGCTGGGGCTCTGGGATTCCTTCCAACCCCAACCACTGTGTGATTGTATGATTCTAAGCCAAGCAGGTTTCTCCACAACACTTCAGACTTCCACGCTGAATTTGACATTGCTGATGCAAGCTGACTTTCTGGCCTGTTACATGCCAAAAGCACCCAACCATCAGCACTGAACACACGTCGCCAGCGTTGGGCTGTGGACTTGGATGAGACAGCTGTTTACAGAAACCGTGCTGGGATGCATGCTGGGACCTGCTGCCTGTACCTGGAGCTGCTGCCTATAAACAAACATCCCTCCTCCCTCTTGCTGAAGAGCAGTTTGTTGGTTATTTTTTTGCTGGTGGTTCCTCCTGCAAGCAGGTTTCCTCTTGCAGGTGTTTAGGAAGACCCAATCTCGATGCTGGTTGTTAATTTCACACCCACGATCGGTGCACAGAATTCAACAGCTCTTGTGTAATTTTGAGAACAGCAGTACAGGACGGGAAGCTGCCCCGGGTGGGTGGTTGCTCACCCTGCTGCAGCAGCCACAACCCAAGCTTTCGAGAGGGTTGCAGCTGCCATCTGCATCCTGTATTCAGTTTCTCAGTGGTGTTTCTCTCTGAGTTTTGAGGGTTTCCTCAGTGTTATGTCTGCACTGAGGTCAAGCAATGGTAACTGGGGATGAGTGGCTGGATGACTGAAGAGGAAAGGGACATGGGGGTGTTGGTTGATGCTCGGCTGGACGTGAGCTGACAGTGTGCCCAGGTGGCCAAGAGGGCCAACGGCATCCTGGCCTGTATTAGAAATAGTGCAGCCAGCAGGAGCAGGGAGGTGATCATCCCCCTGTACTCAGCTCTGGTGAGGCTGCAGCTCGAGTGCTGTGTTCAGTTTTGGTCCCCACACTACAAGAAGGACATTGAGGCCTTGGAATGTGCCCAGAGAAGGGCAACGAAACTGGTGGGGCTTCTGGAGTACAGGGCTATGAGGAATGGCTGAGAGAGCTGGGATTGTTCAGTGTGGAGAAGAGGAGGCTCAGGGAAGACCTCATTGCACTCTACAACTTCCTGAAGGGAGGTTGTGATGAGGAGGGGATTGGCCTCTTCTCCCAGGCAACAAACAGGACCCGAGGAAATAGCCACAAGTTGTACCAGAGGAGGTTTAGATTGGGCAAAAGGAAAAACTTATTCTCTCAGAGTGCTCAGGCACTGGGATGGGCTGCACAGGGAGGTGGTGGAGTCACTGTCCCTGGCAGTGTTCAAGAGGAGTCTGGATGAGGAGCTATGAGAAATGGTTTAGTAGCCTGTGGCAGCCATGGGAATGGGTGGATGGTTGGACTGGATGGTCTTGTAGGTCCTTTCCAACCTTGTGATTCTATAATTACAGTCAAACACAGTTGCAACTGAATCTAGAATATCACTTTTCACGTCAGCGACCTCAGACAAATTTCTATGTTGATTGTATTAATTTCATGAAAAGAATGAGTTAATCTTTGTCTGCTTGAAATGAATATGTCCTTCAAATCAAGCAAAGAACGCACTGAGTGATTGAAACAATCATTTCCACAGCTCTTCTCCTGAGCAAGTAATGCTGATTTAGCCCCAGCAAAACCAGTGCTCCTCCAGTTGTGTGATACTGTGCAACAGAGGTGAGCGCACACTCCTTGCCACCAGAGCTTATCTTAATGGTGGTAGGAACAATGAGAGGAGATGACAAGTTGAGGAAGTGAGAAGACGGAAGGGAAGGCCTTTGGTCTCCTTAGTCATCACTGGAAGCTGGACGTGCCCTCTGAGGATGGAGCAGTGCAGTGCTTCCTTTCTTTTCAATTGCCCATTCCTGCTCGTTCAGGGCATCCTCATTGCAGATGTTGGCTTTTCATCCCCCCATTCTCACTGTTTAACAGAAAAAGTCCCTGCAGTCAGGTGATAAAGAGCAAACAAAGCAGCAGAGCAGAGGAAAAGTCTTCAGGAAATGCTGAGTGGCAATGGGAAGGACGCTGAAGGTGGAGGGGACAGCAATGAACATCTTGTCCCATCTCAGGCAAACCAAAGACCATGACATCACAGAGCTGCACCCTACAACAAGACTGTATGTGCTGCAGGAAGGTGATGAGCAGCACGGGGATTTCTTGCATCTCCAGTCCATGGTTAGACAGATTCAGTGTGCAGTACACACACACATGATCTCCGTGTGGTGAGGAACCACGGTTGGGTACCTGTTCCCTTTTCACACCCAGTCATTTTGGAGGCAAATATGTATATATATATATATATATGAATATACATTGGAGGATAAGGCAGGCTGGAGCAGTTATTCTCTCAAATAGCAGTGTATTTCCTATGTTTCACCCATGGCAGTGTAAGGTCGACATGGTTTATGGGAAGCAATATCTGCTAGCAGGTAAGCTACAGCAGCTGGGGAGAGGCAGACAAGCTTTTGATGCGTAAATCCTCCAGTTCTGAGACCAAAAGCTTCATCAATCTTACCCAGAGAGCCAACCACGCTGAGTGCAATCCTAATGTAATAGCCCGTATACCGAGAGAGAAGCCAGCTGCTACCTGTGGAGCGGAGAGGTAAATTATTCCTGGTGCAACAAGGAAGGATAATCTGGGGGAGGAAAGTGATAAAGGGAAGCTTGGTTTTGCTTGACTGTTGCTTGTTGACAGTGAATTTAATTCCCAGGCTTGCATTTTGAATGCACTGCGTAGATACCTGTCAAGGTCGATGTATTTGCAGGACGTACTCCCTGTCTCTGTTATTTATCCAGGTGCTTCTGTACAGGCTCTGGTTTCATGAGGCAGTGGAGTGCATGCTGCACTTGGGGAAATTAATGCTGCGATCTGTGGGGTTTTGCTGCTGCAGAGAGCATTTGTGGCGGCGGTGGCTGAACGTCTGCAGACCTCACAGCTTGGAAATGAGCTGCTGCCATTTGATGGCATTGGTCTGCGTGCTTTGATGAGCAGTCTCACAAGGTCAGGGAGCTCTTTGAAGAGCTGGAGAGAGGGAAGAAGCTCTGAAAAGTGAAGTGCATCATGATGGGTGGAATTTATACTATGAAACTGTGCATTATTTCTACATGGTTCTTTTCTTTCTCTGCTGAGAAGTCCTGTGCTGGTAGAGCATGCTGCTTGGCTTGCATATCCCTGGGTAGATGTTCTGGGTGACTGGTAGGGTTCTGCTCACAGGACAATTAAAAATATGGAAAAAACCATCACTAACAACAGAAACAATCAGACCTCCACCCCAAAAATGTTGATAGGAACAGCTTTGAGTCCCATGGAGGGGGCTGGAGAAACGAGTGAGATTGTGTGAATGAAGCTGTGCTGCTCGGGAAGCAAAGAATATTGAAACATATTTGTTTTTGCAATGTGCTTTGTGTTTGGGATGGCATCTTATCTTCCATCTGGGCTTCTGAAATGTAGATGGAAATGAGCAGGAAGGTCTCTGCAGCTACAGACTGTAGGAAAGGGAGATGAGATGGGATGAGACAGCAGGAAGGATGGCTCACGGAGCAGCTGAAGCAGAGGAATGCAGTTGGGGGTGGTCAGGAGAGGTGCTCAGGACCTCCATATGGTGGAGCCCTACATCTCCAGAGGTGTTGGACTAGATGACCATTCAAGGTCCCTTCCAACTCAAGCTATTCTATGATACGAGCTGTGCAGGCAAGGGTGGCATAGCTTGGGTGCCCTCATCTAGGGATGGATGTGCAACTGAAGCCCCCAGCAAGGACAGGGGTTCTCCTCCCTTCTCTGGACCAGGTGTCCCCTTGAAGACACAGCTGAACCGTGCCCGAAATTACAGTTGAAACAACCATTCTGAAACTACAGTTAGAATGGATCGCTGCCTTCAGCCGTGTGGGCGTTAACCACACGCTTCAGGCCAGCTCACCGTGTGTCACTGCTTTCAAAACTGCTGATCTTGAAGAAAGGCAGTCCCTGGGCTGGCAGCACCTGCAGGAAGAGCTCAGCACCATGGGAATGAAGCTGTGCCTCCTGCTTGGCTGGACGAGAGCACGACTGCACGTTCAGCGCTATGAAGATCTGTTTCCACGGGTGACCGAGCAAAGGAAATGAGGTTTTAGAATCTTGAAGGTTGGAAAAGGCCTCCAAGATCGTTGAGCCCAACCCATCCCACTGTGCCCAGTGACTGTGTTCCCCAGTGCCACATCTCCGTGGTTCTTGAGCACCTCCAGGGACGGTGAGCCCACCACTCCCTGAGCTGCCTGTGCCAGTGCATCACCACTCTTTCTATAATATCCATCTGAAACCTATCCCCTGGCCATCACCTCTCATCCTATCTCTGTTACCTGGGAGAAGAGGCCAACCTTCACCTCGCTCCTTCCCAGCTGCTGGCTCAGAGCATTGGGATGTAGCAGTGCCTCAGCTCCCTGTGCTCATCCTGACTCCCACCATCACCTGTGACACCAAGGACACAGCCAGGCGTCCACAGGCACCAAGCAGACCAGGACTCCTGGTATACCTCTGCTTTTCAGCCAGCTGCCCACGGATGATCAGCTTTGCCTCCTCTCCTTGGTCACTCGTTCCCCAGTGACACAGCTTTGCTTTGGAGGCAAACGTGTTCATTTTTAAAAGGCTTTCCTTTTCCTGAGCATCAGCCAGAAGCTCAATCAAAACCCATTTAATAGCTACTTCTTTTATGTGCTTTGACTACAGCCTGAAATGCACCATTTGGGAAGATGTTTTAGAGAGATGCCCACTTTCTCTTCTCCATTAACTGCTTTAAAACATCTTCTCCCTGGTTCAATTTTATTTGCCCTTTAATAAAAGAGATAATATCTGCTAGACACTAGTTTGTTCATCCCTCAGGCAGGCGGTTAAGAGTTTTCATTGTTTTTGAAGCGGCCCTTGCTGTGCTTTCTGAACGGCTCTCAGCTGGCTGAAGATGATGAGTAATCTTTATCAAGTGTTTAATTGAAAATGCTGTTAAAGTGATGTGATGCAGATCATCACTGAGATGCCCAGGCTCACGTTTGGTCCTTATTCTGTGGTTTAAGCATCACTGCTTGGAAAGCAAAGGTGCACTGTGAGTACTAAACAGAGGGAAGCTTTTCTCCAGTGGTTCATGGTCTGCTTTACAATTCCATTATTTGGTGTTATTGCCTCCTTGTATTAACAGATTGGGAAGGAATGTTTTTCCTCAGGTGTAGGTACTTGCTGAACTCAGAGCTCATCCTGTGTGAAAGCTAAACAGAAAGCAAAAGTAATTCCAAAGCCTTTCCATTGGACAGCAAACAAGCCAGCTTCTGGGAAATGCAGCAAGGTGTTGGCTCAGTGCTGGAGCAGGAGCAGCAGGGAGGTCTTTCTCTGCTTTTGATAAGCCTGCCACACTTCTGCATGACATTAAAAACAGAGATCTGTCGAACTGCTGTAAGGTGTGAGGTTAATACAATGAATAATACCGAAGAGTATTATTGCCAAGATATTTTATAGGTGGTACCTATATTTATATAGGTACAGATTGTGATGGAAAAGAGACAATCAAAATAAAGGGAAAAAATGTCCACAGGTGTTTTAGGCTCACAATAGGAAAGTCCAAAGGAGCAGTCACCAAAAAGAGATCCTTCCCCAGTGGTGGTCAGCCCTTAAATGGGGTCTAGGAGAGGTGGAGCCAGACTCCAGCCCTCCTAGTCACACAGGTGCATTGCCTTCACCTGTGCTCCTGTGGCTGACTCAGTGCTCACCTCGGGTGATCCGTCAGTGGTTCAGGCCGTGATTCAACAGTTCCCATAGAACTACAAAGGACTTGATGTGTAGTTTGGATAGATCTGTGCCCAAATGCCAGTCCTTCTGGTTTCCTCTTCCCATCAGGTTCTGAATGCACTTTCCTCAAAGCTATTCAGTATTACACTGAGTGGGAGTGCACCACGAAATGCCATCATATATGTGGCAACGCATAGATGCTCCCTTCCCTTCAGCTGTTATCCTAGACCCTCCCCTTGATGAGAGCTCAGTAGACCTGTTCAGTTCTCTGACTGGATACATGTAGATATATTTATTGTTTGGGCTGAGTAAAGTGTGCTTCATCTTAAGGTGCCCGTATTGGTGCCTTTTATTTTATACCATAAACCAGTTCTGAATTGCCCAACTGAGAAGGAACAAAGCTATTATTTGTCGCCAGCCTCCATGACTTCTAACACTTCCTGATCCAGCTGCTACACGTGGCTGCTGGTAGACAGAAAATAACCCTGCCTTCCACAAATCCTTCCTTTGGTTGGTTCAGTAGGTAGAGCTGCTTGAAAAAGTTGGCTCTGATATCCTTATGAGTTACCGAGTAGTAAATATTGCATCGTACTGTGAGATGTGGGATGCTCCATATCATCCATCAAAAAAATACCCAGTACTTTTTGTCTGATGAAGAACTAAGCAAGTTAAGGTGCTCTGGGGACCCACTTTAGTAAGGACAGAGCACTGGCAGGTTCTAAAGCTGCGGGACATGTGAGAGAATGTCCTGCTAGAGACAGGATGAAAGGTGATGGCTGCAAGTTGTGCCAGGGGAGGGTCAGGTTGGATATTGGGAAACATTTCTTCTCTGAAGGAGTGGTCAGTCACAGGCATGGGCTGCCCGGGGAGGTGGTGGAGTCACCATCCCTGGAGGTGTCCTGGAACTGAGAAGATGTGGCACTGAGGGACGTGGTCATTGGGCATGGTGAGGTGGTTTGGGCTCAGGCCTGGGGATTTGGGAGGTTCTTTTTCAACCTTTTTAACCCTTATGGTTACAAGGGATGGCCAGATGCTGCCAGAGAAGCACTGAACACACAGCCAGTCCCCCAGCCACCAGGGATGCGTTCCTCGAAAGTGCCGGAGTTAGAAATGTGAGGATTAGGATATATTATAGCCCTGTGAAGTGCAGAGCCAGGGGTTGGACTCTGTGGTCCTTGTGGGCTCCTTTCAGCTTGAGATATTCTGTAATTCTTTGATTCTATGAGAACAGAAGCAACTTCTCCTCTGAAAGTTAATGTAGTAGAAGAGGAGATGTGTGCCAGGATAGGACAAGCACCTGTACCACTGCATTTCCATCACTCATCACCTCCTCAAGTAGAACAAGATGAATCAAAGAAGGTGGACCAAACAGGGGGGATGGAGACTGGTTGGGGACCCGTTCTGAAAGCCACCATCTCCACCAGCTCATGTTGCATTGGAACGGGTTACCCAGAGAGGTGGTGGGTGCTCCTTCCCTGCAGACAACCGAGGTCAGGCAGGAGGGGGCTCTGAGCACTGAGGTGTCCCTGTGCTCTGCAGAGAGTGGGACCAGATGGCCTTGTAGGGTCACTTCCAACTGAAACCGCTCTGAGATCCCATGATCCTGATGGCCCTGCTCCTGTCACCTATGCACTGTTCTCCGCTTGTATTTCGAGGGGGGTTTACAAAGGCTCTGAAGTGATTTAAGTGCTCTGAAGCATTTGAATATCCCAGATGGCGTTTATTTGCAATTAAAGTCTTATAAAAACACTGTGAAAGCTGAACCATCACCTCCGTCCTGCTTTCCTTTTTGGAGAATACAGGGCTTTGATCATCTCCTGTCCCTGTAGGTTAGAGCCATCCCTCTCTCTGTGGTGTGCACAGAGGGCCCACATCTGGGGCAGCGTGCAGGTTGAAGCAGCAGTCTCAGCCCTTCCCAGCCCCTGCTGCGAGGTGGTACCAGCTTCAGCACTTCAAAGCAAAAGGTGTCAGCAATGTAAAAAGAACAATTAGGGATTAATCTGCTCGTGACGGTGGGTGCCTGCCCCCCTCCTGACTGCGCTGTAAATTAGTGGTTAAGTTGAGCCCCGCAGTGCAGCTATTTATATCTCGAAGGGCTGAGTTATAGCTGTGTAGATTATATCATCCGTTTGTTTAATCCCTTTTCCTTTTTCTGTCGTGCTTTTGACCTCAGTGATTTTCCAGGCAGTGAGTTGCATTCAGTGGTTTGCTTGTGATGGAACAGCCCATTGGTTTTTATCTGCAGGAAAGGGGAGGGGAATTGGACGGCTTTGTCTGTACTGTTTTATTTTCTCTAATGCGGTCCCTTACTCAGTCCCTCTCCCAACAGCCAGTCCTTTTTCAGAATACCTTTACAAGGAAAGGGTATTCAGATCACTTCAGATGTAGCACGGGGTTTGAACTGGGTGCTCTTTAAGGGCCACTATCCCATCCGTTCCGTGGTTCTGTGATTCGCTTGCACCGCTCAGAGCCTGTGTAGGGCTTTCCTTTTCCCTCGTAGGCTTTGAATCAACAGAGCTATGGGGCAGCCTCTCCCCACGCTGCTCCTCAAGGGCATCATCAGCCCCAAACAGTTCGAGAAGGGATTGCAGCTGCCCACCCATCAGACCTTTGTGTCTGCTCCGTTCCCACCGCCGAGGATCGGACGGCGCGAGGGAGGGTATTGTCGCTCTCGGATTTATTGGCTGCGATTTTGCAAATAAATGCTTTATAATCACTTCCTCGCTGCTCCTCGCGGCCAAGAAAGCGAGCCGTGCAGCGAAGGAAGGGCAGGCTGCCTGCTGGTGCTCCGCGTTTCCCCCTCCGATTTGCATTTCCTATCTCTAAGACCGCTTCAGTTCAGTCTATTGAGAAGCGGTGGAGCGCTCGGGACGCGCGTTTATTCTTACAGCTCTCTCTCTCTCTCTCTGTCCGATGCGTATTTTAAACAAAATTCCAAGCTTGGCACCTCCCCAGCAGTTCCTGGCTCTTCGTTTGGTTGTTGCTGTTGGGACGGTCGTGCGCTTCCCATCCAGGAGAAACAGTCAGAAAAGTAAAGGGCACGGGAGGTGTGGACACGCTGAGGTCAGCTGAATATTTTTAACTATTAGACCGTGCCGTGCAAGGGTGGGAAGTGACTCTGCAAACAGAGAGCCCTTCTTCAGCACGAACTTCCCACCCATCCCTCTGCACAGCAGCTCCCACCCGCCAAAAACGCTCCCTTTGGCTTTCGTAGGGCTGTAAAATCATTTGAGTTGGAAGGTTTGATTGTAAAAAGCTTCCTCCTTATCCCCTGTCCCAATCTCCCCAGTTCTAGTTGGAAACCATTCCCCTTGTCCTACCACAACACGCCCCGCTAAGGAGTCTGCCCCCTTCTGATAGCCCTCCTTTAGATACAGTTGTATGGCAAGACGTTGGCGTAGATAAGCCTAGGACAGCAATTCAACCTTCATCTTTCCCCATCGCTTCTCTTCTTGCACTCTTTCCAGACTTCCCTGGAAGCGTTGTGTTGAGGGACATAGTTTAGTGAGAGCTGTCGGTGATGGTTGGACTGGATGATCTTACAGGTCTTTTCCAACCTTGGTGATTCTGTGAGGAATTTGCTTTTAAGTTTTTGCTCGTAATGAAGTGGAAGCCTAGAAGCCTCAAAAGTTAATTGCCACTTCTTTTTTCCTGTTGGTTGAGCAGCACAGATCCAGGGGTGTGGAGTAGCAGGAGGGCTCTTAGGCCGCAGTGGGGAACTATTTGTGAAGTAGGAAGATTTTCTTCTTCATTAATCCTAAAAATATCGTCCTATGGAAAAAAGAAAAATTATGGGAAAACGGATTTTTTGGAGCAGCATTTCAGAACTTGGTCCTTCGTAGTCGGTTGACCATTGCAGTTGACCTTCACACTGCACTTTGACCAGAAGTTGGCCTTTCTCCTCCTCGATGCGGATCCAGTGTACATATGTGAGGTGGAAGTGAAGGGGCCGTTGCCATTCTGTAAACAGAATTAGGGGTATTCATCAATCAAAGCTTTGGAGCCTGTGTTTCCATCTGCTGTAGGCAGTTAAACGGGTCCGATGGGATGATGCCTCTCTCTCTCTCCCCTGATCCTGCTCCTTCCCCTTTTTTTCTCTGCCTTCATCCCTTCTTGCCTCCAAAAAGGAGTGGGGGGAAGGAAAGGAAAGTGAATTAACTTGTGTGGAGAGAGGGGAGGTGTAATTATGAGCAGTGGGACCAATTTAGAAACGGAAGCTGTCAGAGGGACTCAGACTTTCTTTGACATCTTGGGTTTTTTCGCAGAGCATAAAAGGAAAACACACTAATTTATTCCTAAATTATAATTCCTTTTTAGTAGTAATCTGTTTAATTAGTGTCGTGCATAAATGTGCATATGCAGGGGGACTGCCAGTTGAAATGAAGATATTTTCAAGAGGAAAGCGTGATAGGAAAGGCCCTCCTGGCAGCGAGATGTTTCAGGCTGCAGGGAGAAATGGCATCCCAAGAGGAGAGGTGGAAACTCCATTGCTTTGGACTCCTCTGAGTGAGTGAGGATGGAGTACTTGGGAAGCTGCTCATGGGGAGCAGCCTTATGCCGCGTGCTGGGTAGGATGAGATGATCTAATCAATCCATCCCCTGTCCAGCTCATCTGGTTTTCATTTCCTTCCGCTGAGAGGTCTGGGAGGGAGGTGGGCTGTTGCTGCTGGTATTAGGGATTGGATTAAAAACTAGCACAGGTCAGAGCCGTTTGTCACAGGGTTAATGTGTTTCTGGGCTGTGATTCTGTTACTCCGAAGTATTTTTAATTGGATAAGACTTGTTAAGATTTGCTCTGGCTCTTTGTAGAGGTAGAAGGGTGTAACCATCGTAGCAGCTATCGCTCTTCTGAAACCACAGTTGAAGCATCTCCCAGAACTGGTTCGTGTCAGTAGGATGTCAGCTCTGGAGCTCAGCAACTGAGTGCTCTTCCACTGAGGTTTGAATAGTTTTTCCTTTGCTTTCACCCACAAGAAACGCCCTTTGTGCTGTTTGCTGGGCAGCACAGAGCTACGAGTGGGTCACGGATTCAGGCAGTGCATAGCTGACTATCAACCTTTGATTTCCCCTCTCTTCTGGTGCAGGTTGGTGTCGAGAAAACCTTTTGGGTTTTGGGCTGTCAGTAGTGCTAAGTGATGAGGATAATAGCTCTTGACGAGCGGCGGCTGAATCATGGCCTGAACACCACAAGTGGTCTACCACCAGCCTTATTATCTACAGTGTGGTTCTGCTTCTGCTAATGGGAAGGGAAGTGAGCATCTCTGGCTGTGTGTGAGTTTCCAAGGAGGGATGGGGAGATCTGAGGGTAATTTCCTACCTAGAAAGAGTGGCTTTGCTGCCAAGGTGTGTACTGGGTGGTAGAGCAAGAGCTTGGAGGAGGGAAATGACAGGAGAGCATTTAGGAAGGAGGTGATTGGAGTTTGGTTTGGTGCTTGGGGCAGGGAAGATGAGGATTGCAGTGTTGGATAAAGAAGCAACACAGGGGGCTGGATTTGGGCGTTTGACCTAACCCCATAGGGCTGATATGGAGAACCTGTACAAGGAAACCTCTCATTTAACATCGTGGAAAATAAAAGATTATTCATTTCATCTCTGAAGAGTGTCAGCAGCACTGCAGCTGCTGACTTCGTGGTTATATTTGTCCTTGAAACATCAGTTTCAGTGTACAGTATATTACCCCAGTGCCTGCATGTCTATTTTTGAGGCCATATGAGCTATAATATCCATCTTTAGTTGATCCTCTGTTATAGGGCTCGTGTTCCCTTGTCTCGAGTGTGAGAAATTGAACCAGACAGTGGGCATTTCTGTCTCGGATGTCCTCTCCTAACCAAGAGTCCAGGGGCTTCCCTTGGGTCCATGCTTGTGAGCAGCACAGAGCACGTCCATCCCCTTACCCAGATGGGTTTGTTCTTGGGAAAGGAGATGCCTTTTCTGTAGGAAAGGTCCTTCACAGTGATTTTCACCCCCCTCCCCAACAGCTTTAATTCCTTCTAAATTCTGCCACTTGTTAGGGACCGCAGAAAGTGGATGCTACATAATCTTCAGTCCCCTGCCAGTTTCTGCGTGCCTCTTCTCAGTACTGAATCCTAAATATTATTTTAAAGGACACTTTAATCTTCCTTGGCAACCGGACTTTTATCTGGGACTGCTGTTGTATGAAATCATAGCATCATTAACGTTGGAAAAGACCTCTCAGATCCCCAACACTGTGCTCCCTGACCACATCCCTTGTGGAATCCCTTTCTCTTCCCGATCCGAAATCCCGATTCCCTTTTGCCATCATACACGCCAGCGATAATTGGACAGAAGTACACCTACGCTGAATGAGTGTGAAATCAGGAGCAGCTTTCCAAGTCAGTAGATATATATAATAGCCAACGTGGGCATTACAGATACAATGGAGTCGCCAAGGCAGGGCTTTCCAATAGCGCCTTGCATAGCCCTGTATCGTCTAATTATTCCGCTTCAGCGTCACTTAACAATGAGAAGAAGATAAAAGCTTGGCAACCACTTTGCTTGGAGGGGTCAATTTATCCCAGCTCTTTGTAGGGCAGTGTAATTTTGGGCTTTTACATGGCAGATAATGCCGTCCCCCCCTACGGGAACACGCGCTGCAGCGCTTCCCTATATAGGTCGGGAGAGGACAGTGAGTTGTACACGCTGAAAACGTACCTTGGCTCACATGAGTTGTGTTTTCTCAATGGAAATAATAAGGTCTTGTCCTCATGCACCCAGTTTTTGGGAACTGGGTCAGTTGGACAACTTCCATGCTGCGCTGGGAGGGCAGGGCTTGCAGAGCGCGGCATTAGTGTGTTTTCGGCAGTAGCAAGGAGTGGTTTCTTTTTTCCCCCAACAGAAATGTCTTCTGAAATGATGCACAGCAGGTGTCTCAGCTCTCTGAACATTGATAGTGGGCTCGTTTGGCACGGATTATGAAACGATCATGGGGTTGTTTACTAGCTGCGGTACTTCTGGGTGACCTTGGATCTCAACTCTGGAAGTAGCTTAATCCCCTGACACTAGCATCTGAAAAGAAGGATCTGCTGCTGTTGGCCATGCTCAAGGGTTTGGGTACAAGTGGCAAAAGACCGAAGTTCCTCATTCCTCCCCTCTCCATCATCCGGATACTTGTTACTTGGGGAGGAAATAGGAGGACTCCGGAAGGCTGAGCATTGGCAGTCAGGTGCCAAGGTAAATATAGCCTGGGTCCTGCCTTTAACTGACTCAGGGCCATCGTGATTACATGAGGAATCCTGCTTGAAAATGGCTGGACTGGTGTGGTCCGAGGTGGACAGGTGGCTTTGAACACTGGTGAGCGAGCACTGCAAAATCACAGAATCACAGAACTGTAAGGGCTGGAAGGGACCTCCAGAGATCATGGAGTCCAACCCCCTGACAAAGCAGCTCCCAGCCCAGGTTGCACAGGTAGGCATCCAGGTGGGTCCTGAACGTCTCCAGAGAAGGAGATCCACCACCTCTGTGTGCAGCTCCAGTGCTCCATCACTGCACTGGGAAGAAGTTCCCACGCACATTTGTGCAGAACTTCCTATGCTTCAGTTTGTGGCCATTTCCCACACACTGCTGAGAAGAGTCTGGCCTCTTCCCTTTGCCTCCTGCTCCTTAGATATTGATAGACGTGGATCAGATCCCCTCTGACTCTTCTTTTCTCAAGGCTGAACAGCCCCAGCTCTCTCAGCCTTTCCTCATAGTGGAGGTGTTCCACGCCCTTTACCATCTTTGTATCCCTCCACTGGACTCTTTCCAGCAGATCCCTGTCTGTTCTGTATTGAGGAGCCCAGAACTGGGCACAGTGTGCTCCAGGTGAGGCCTCACCAGGGCAGAGCAGAGGGGGAGGATCCCCTCCCTCGACCTGCTGGCCATGCTCTTTTTAAAATGCTGCATGAGAGATAGATGTGCACAGAGGGTAAGAAGTTGTGTTGGAAACCTTGAGGTCTTCCACCCAGACCACAGATGTTGCAGGTGGGCACGGGACAGCTAAATGCTGGAGATGCTTTTCATTTTGCCATCTTGCTGAGGGAAGGGAGGAGAAAAAAGGCCACTTCTGTCAGGCTGTTCTGTGGGAACTCCAGGCCCTGGATCAGCAGGGATTTAGCTCCTCGTTGTGGTTGCTTCACTTCCTGAGTGGAGCTGGTTTCATCCTGTGCAGCCAAAGGACTTCCAGGGTAAGAATTGAAATCCAATTTTCCTTTTCCAGTAAAACATGAAGAGCTGTTTGAGGATGACCCAGCACAGTCACATGAGTTAGGAGAAAGAGGAGGAACCCATCCTTTTGTCACTCAGTGCTTTCATTCATCCACATGTACCTCTCTTTTTCCCTCCTTCCCCTGCTCTTCTGACTCTTCTGCACCGATGCTCAGGTTACATGTCCGGAGGCTCTGCCTGGCACAAAGCATTTGGGAATTCTGCCTGAGCCAGGAGGGAATTTGGAGCTGACCCCTCGACCTGCTCAACTCCTTACCTGTAAACTGAGCCACCTTTGATCCCCGTACTGATCTCCTGTATGAAACGGGTGGAAGGAGGCAGGACAGCCAACTCCCATGGTCTGGCAGAGGGGAGGTGGCTACACAGCAAGGACTAAAAACAGCAGTGCCATTATTCATGCGTGCCCCAAACAGTAGCTGGCTCCCTGAAGCAGCAGCTTGTGCACGGTGAGGTACAACCTATGTTACAGGGAATATCAAAGGCTGGGATTCAGGACACCTTGCAGTCCTTGTCTACCCAGCTTGTCACCTGCCCAACTTGTCACCTGCATTCCTGCTTGTCAAGGCAAGCAACCAGTTCCTCGGCCAAGGTGTGCTCTGGGGAATACTTTGCTCCAGGGACCCACTCCTTGCCAGCAGCTGTGAGCAAGAGGTGCCAGATTTCCTCACCAAGCCCTTGGGTGCTGTGGGGCCTGTGCAGTTAAATAGCCCCATGTGTGTGTGCAGCCCAGCTCCTACGTGCCAAGCTGGGAAAACCCCAGCTGTGGTGTGCTGCACCATGGCTCTCGTGACATTTCAGGCCTTTAGAGGTGAGAGGAAAGCAAAAAATGCCCCACACGAAGATGCTGTCAACTGCTGGAGTGTAGAGTCATGGCCTGCCCCAGGCAGGGCTGGTCCTGAGCAGTGGGAATGCACCAAGGGGTTGCTCTGGGTGGATGCACTTAAGGGTGGGGGCAACCTTTGGGACCCGATAACGAGTTGGTTGACATTGACCTCTGGACAAGTTGGTTGATGTTTTTTGTGGCTGAGCGTGACCTCTCTCATGTGAGGTAGATTTGACTTACCTGCTCTACTTGGATTGCAACACCTTCATAATCCAAAGCAGATGGAAATGTTGCTTGAGTCCCACCCCAGCCTTTGCACTAATTTCTGCTGCTTAACATTGGAGCCAGTGAGAGTCGTCCTGAGAAATTAGGGAAGCAACATGAAGGTTTCTCAGTTCGAATCACGGACTCATGCATTGGGTGAGGTTGGCAGAGACCTGTGGAGGTCATCTGGTTCAAGCCCCGCTCAGGCACAGTGCCCCTGGGTGGCTTTGAAGTCTCCAAGGCTGGAACTGTAGGACCACAGAGTGATTTGGGGACCCTGAGGATCAGCAGCTCATTGCACAGCTTTTGTTCAAGCATCTGCAGCCCCACGTTATGTTATAGCTGCCAATACCCGCAGAGTCTTCCTGGGGAAACCCATCTGTACTTTAGCATCTCACTCCCTGGGAAAGAGCGTTACCTGCTGCAGCCCTGCTGCTTTTCCCAGCTTCCTTCAAGCAGCTTTGGGAAAAGACTTGGCAACAAGGTCACGGGGGAACATGGGAACGTGGGAACGTGGGAGGAAGACCTCAGTTGGTGCTTCGTGGCCCAGCTGGTTTCAGCCTGGTGCCCAGGAGCCGGACCTGAAACGGGAGCAGTGTGTGCAGCCCTGTAATCCGCAGCAGTAAATCACATGCAGAAATGTTGGCTGGTCAGACCCAGTCCTCCCGGGCTATCTTATGTAAAGTTATTCCACCTCTATTACAGGGCTCGAGCTTTGCTCCCTGTCGCACAACTGCAGCATCTTCAATTAACAGAAGCAGTATCTGCCAAAGCAGTGTTTGGATGTTCTCATCAAAGCGTCCGTGTTGTGCTCTCCTCTTCCCAGCCGTGAGCTCACAAAGCACCCAGCGCTCCCTGTTGTGTGCATGACACATTTCTGCTCTCTCTCATTTCTACACCCGTGATGATGACCTTTAGAGGTCTTTTCCCACCTCAGTGGGTCTATGATTCTTTGTTCCCTGCAATCTCTTGAACCGTTTTGCCTGTAGAGGGAGGAGAAGAGAAGTGATAGGGTAGGGAGGAAGGAGCAACGGTGTCTCTGTTTGGTGAAACACTAACAAGCAGTTGGGGATTTCTTCCCCCCTTCCAAACACATCGATCCGATTTGAAAATCCTGGGCTTAAAAGCACAGATGTTCTCTGTGAAACAAACACCAGCAAGCGAGACAGCTTTGCTGCCGGTGCTTTCCTAGGGGTTAATCTGGGATGAGAGGAGTTAAAGCATCCTTAAATCAGCTCACCCGAAACTTTCCTTCCCTCTGTGCACTAAAACAGCTGTTGTGGATCCCTCGGTGTCCCCAGGGCAGCAGGACGTGGCCTGGAGAATGGTTGCTGGCTGCCCACAGTCCTGTCTCCCTGCCCAGAGAGAGCAGCAGGGAGATGGCGTGGGTTAATTCTGTCTGGATCCAAACCTGGCAGTGAGAAGCACTGAGGACGCGAGGTGGGATGGCTTGCTTGCAGCATGGGTGACTGCCTTTACTATTTTTTCACTCATTAATTTGAATCCCAGCCCACGCCAGCAAGGATCACAAGTCAGGGGCGCTGCTGGTGTTCGTTGCTTGACTCTGAATAAACATCTCTGCATCTGCCATTTATAACTGGTTCCTCCAGCTCGTTTCGGAGCATCCAACACCTGAAATGCCTCCGAGAACATCACGTGGAAACTGCAAGGCCTGCTCCCTTCCCTCAGCACAGCACTGCACATGGGGCAAAGTCTGCTGCAGAGACTGAGCCCCGTGTCCCTGCTGCCAGTCCGGTCAGTGCGTGGCTGCTGTGGTTTGCCATCAGCCAGCTCTCACTCCACCTTGTGGGTGAGCACGTTGGGCTGAGTTTGGAGCATTTACCCGAGGACAGCTCTCATTTCTGATGTGCACTCGCTGCCATCCTGGATGGCACTGCCAGGATTTGTGGAATCATACACCTGTTTGAGTTGGAAGGGGTCTTGGAAGGTCATCCAGTTGCCAGCTCTGCTGCAATGAACAGGCATGTCTGCATGCCACCACGTGTCCCTAGATGTGGGATCCTGAGCAGTGCAGCGTGCTAAAATGAGGATGAAAGTTCACAGCTTCTGTTTATTAGGACTGGCTGTTAGTGAAAAAGCCACGACTGGTTTAGGGAGGGATGTTAAAGGTGGAGGAGTTGCACAAGCACGCTGGCAGCTCCTGCAGAGTGGTGGCTGTGATATGGGGCTTTGCCTTCAGCAGTGCAGCCTTCGGGCACTTTGGATCTGGATCCTTTTCTTATTCAGCTCACATGATACCTAATTCCTTCAGAGGGAGGCAAGGTGGCACCACCTATTCCTGAGCCTGCAGGTCTGCCTCTGCTCTCGCACATGCTCAACAAGAATACCGAATCATTTGAGTTGGAAGGGACCCTCAAAGGGCATCTGGTCCCACTCCCTGCAGTGAACAGGGACACCCACAGCTCCATCAGCGCTCAGAGCCCCATCCTGCCCCATCTTGGGTGTCTCCAGGGACTGGACATCTACCACCTCTCTGGACAACTTGTGCCAGTGCTTCACTACCACGTGTTTTTTCAATTTTCAAGCCATGTGCACTTCCCAAAATGACATCTCTTGCTTTGCTCTCTCCCAGCTGGGGTACCCAACCTGGCCCTGAGCACCTCCAGGGATGGGGCACCTTCAGAGCTGGGGCCTCACCGCCCTCTGAGTAAACAATTTCCCCCTAACATCTACTCAGCATCTCCCCTCTCTTAGTTTAACACCACTACCCTTTGTCTTATCACTGCACCCTCTATCGATGAGTCCATTCCCATCTCTCCAGGCTCCCTCTGCCAGCCAGGATACCAAAGCAGCGCGTTCAGCTTCCTCGATTTGGTCCAGATCAGGAGGAGGAGGAGAGAGAGTTGAGGTCGTTGTTGGGCCGCGTTTCACGAGGACAAAACGAGATGAATTTGTTTGGCTTCACCACCACGCAGACAAATACAGCTCTGGGCTTCAGCAACAGGGTTTGTCTTGTGTTCACAGAGCAACAAGTGGCCACAGAGAACCAGCTCTGTTCTGCGTGAGCTCCTGTACCATTTCACGCCTGGCTAGGGGGATCTCTTATTTAATGGCAAGACTGAGGAGCCTTCTGTGCATTATGCTGCTAGCAAGGGGGTGGTGGGAAGGGGTGTTTTTGTGGGAGCACTGCTTTTCAAAGCCTTTTCAAAAGGCTGAGGCAGCGGACACTGTCAAAGATGGGGATTGTCTCTGGTGTCGTATGGGAGTAAAAACAACGTGGGTGGAGTTCTCTGTCACCCCAGATAGGCCTCGATGAGTTAAATTTAGCATCATTGCGATGGCTCTTTTGGTACTGCCAACCTCCATGACCCAGGGATGCATGTCTCTGCAGCATGTTCACTCGTGGTGCTTTTTGCACACAGAATGGCCAGAGATGCAGTGTATCTGTGGCAGGAAGAAAACCTCTCTGATCCCGGAGCAGATCTCAAAGAAATCATTTCTTTCGGCCGCCCCCATCAGTCTCAGTAGCAGCAGCTGCACTGGGGCACCATTTTGGGCTGAGAAGGGCTCCAGTGAAGGAGAGGGGGATGTTTTCTCTCGAGTGTGATGTGGTGGGCAGTGCTGCAGGAGGAAATAACGAGTCTGACAATGTGCTGCCTTGTGATTCACCCTGGTTTTTTTTTCAAAACAGATTGGGTTGCAGTCTCATCCTCTCTCCTTCATATTGGGAAGGGACCTCAGGCTTCTCCTGGAGCTCCATCTAGAGGGGAGGAAGATGGGCCCATCCTGGTGGCCTCCCTGGGGTTTACTCAAGGAGCCTTCCCATAGCTCTGATGTTTCTTTACCTTCCTTTGGGTTCGGGGTAGTGCTGTGTGGAGCTGGGGGGTTTGACCCCGTGATCCTTGTGTCCCCCCTCCCAGCTCTGTCCTTCAGTGACTACAGAGCCGTACAGCAGAGCTGTAGTTACACCGCAGACACAGTTCCTCCTGCACCAGTGAAGGGGATTTCTCTAGTGGCCCCACAGGTGCAGCTGCCCCCACTGAGGATGTAGAAACCACACGGTGCTCTGCGGTTTCTTGTGGGTTTGATGACAAAAGGCAATTGGTTGTGGTTTGGGTGGTGATTTCCTGGCAAAACGGGTCAGAGGTGACGTTCCCGTCACGACACTCCTGCGACAGAATGCTTTGCCCATGGAAAACTGAAGGGAACGCTGTGGAGGTGTTGCACAGAAGTGGGCACACAACGCAGCCAGGCTGTCGAGGTGGGAACAATCTCACAAAGCATTTCAGCTCCCACTCACCCAAGCTGCTTTGACAGAATCACAGAATCGCAGGGCTTGGAAGGGACCTCAAACCCTCTTGACAAAGCAGGTGCCCTACAATAGGTCGCACAGGTCAGCATCCAGCTGGGCCTTGAATATCTCCATAGAAGAGACTCCAGCACCTCTCTGGGCAGCCTGTTCCAGTGCTCTGTCACACTGACCATATAGAAGTTCTTGTTGCTGTTGAACCTCGTCAGGTTCCTCCCTGCCCAACTCTCCAGCCTGTCCAGGTGTCGCTGAATGGCAGCACAGCCTTCCAGTGTGTCTGCCACTCTTCCCAGCTTTGTATCATCAGCAGACTTGGATGGACTCTATCCCTTCATCCAGGTTGTTGATAAGGATGTTAAACATGACCAGCCCCAGCACTAATCCCTGGGGTACACCACTAGCTACAGGCCTCCAACCACACTCTGCACCGCTGTTGGCCACCCTCTGAGCTCTGCCAGTCAACCAGTTTTCAGTTCACCTCACCACGCACTCATCTATTCCTCCTTTTCTAAGTTTCATAACGAGGATGTTGTGGGAGATGTTGTCAAACACCTTGCTGAAATCAAGGTGCACAACATCTACTGCTCTCCCCCCATCTACTCAGCCAGTGATGACATCGCTGAAGGCTATCTGGGTGGTCAAACATGATTTCCCCTTGGTGAATCCATGTTGACTACTCCTGATGACCTTTCCTTTCAATTGCTTGGAGGTGCAGTTGGATTCCTTCTCTTCCTGGCAGTGGGGTGGTTTTGCTTGGGTTAGGCCCGTTTGTTTCTGCTGGTCACTGTTCCCCACAGAATCGTGAAGAACATGGCTCAAAGTGAACCACCCCATTGGGCCATTCTGTAGTCACTGAGGACAAGAAACTGCATTTTCTCTTTTAGGACCAGCAAGCATTAGGTTCTGCTTCAGTACCTCCAAGGACGCTTTGTCCCATGGCAGAGCCATGGTGCCCAATAGGTGCGCTGAAAAACATGAAGAATACAAAAAAGAAACCCACATTTTCTTCTCCTTCCCTGACCTGATGGTTTCTCTGCCCTTTGCCCAGCGAAATGCTGTGCATAGCTGCTGGCTGTTAGCATCCTCTGAGACGGGAGAAGGACATCCTCCGCTCGAGGGGGTGCGTGGCAGTAACCATGGAAATGCACTGAGGCTTTTGTCTGAGCGGTGCCTCTTCAGATCAGCCCCACTTATCCCAAAGTAACAGCCTCTCTCGGCTGCCTTTTTGTTTCAGAGTATAATCACGTTGTGGTCTGTGTAACTCTGTGTGTGTGATGTGCTCGGCTCCGCAGTGGGGCTCTGAGCCCCACAGCATCGCTTCCTTCCACACAAGGACACGTGGAAAGAAAAATACCCACGTGGAAATAGAGCCACCGGAGGCAAAACGGGAGTTTGGTCGTTTTTCAGGAGCGTAGGCTGAGGAAATATTTGGGAAATGGATCTGCTTTTATAGCTGTAGCTTCTATATCGTTACTTCTTTTCTAGCTCATCTTTTTCCAAACCTTTTCAGTCAGTGTTTTTGTGAGAGCAGAAGGCTGCTGCATAAACCTGCTGGCCCCATCATGCCGTTAGTGCAGGCATTGCTGGGTATTCTGGGACATCCCATCCCACTCCTTCCACGTTTGTTGTCTCCGTGCTGCAGATTCCTCCTCTGTGATGCCTCTAGCTTTATAATTCAGGGGATTCAGGCTTTTTCTGAGTGTTGTCTGCACACAGATTATTCCGGCCTGTGGTCGTAAGGCTCTCCTCAAACTGCTCCGTGTTCATCCAGGAGTTGGAAATGAATTTAAATTGTTTCAAAAGGACACGAGGGAAGCTTTGCTTCCAGGAGAAACGTGTCACAGGGAGCATCGGGACGTCCCTCCTCCTAGGACAGCCTTCTGCACGTTTGCTTGTGCTGCTCTTACCTGCGCTCCCCCTAATTGGCAGTAATTTTGCTAATTGCTCACAGAAGCAGATGTTCTCTCTGTGGTCGCATCAGAACGGCTTACAGCGTGCTGTAGACATGAGCACGTGGCATTAAAAGCCTAATTCCTGTAAACAAGCCAATTGGAGGGTTAGGAATGACACCTCCAGCTGCAGGAGCTCACCTCCTGCGGGCAGGTCCCACCACTGTGCCCTGCAAGGTGACATCCCCATGCTATGATTCCTTTGCTCCTGCATTTAATAGCTCCAGCAGCTACAGTGCTTCCCACTTTGGACATTCAATTTTGCTTGCCTGAAGCTCTCCTGACACTCTCCTCTTCGGGACCAATAAACAGCCAGCTTCCCCTGGAGCAGCACTACCACCACAAAGCTCACGGCTTTGCTTTCTGCATCACCGAGCACCTGCCCAACCTTCCACGGATCTCCGTGTCCCAAATTCCCACTCCCTACTCACTATGACAGAGTGTCCCTTCAAAGCAAGACACAGCGATCTCAACGGACGTGTGTGGAAGGGGTCATGAGGGACCCCGATCCCACCTGTTTTTCTGGGGTGCAGAGATCCTTCGTGCTGTCAGGGTGATGCTAGAAGGCCCCTGTGCTGCCACACAGTGGAAATCCCCAAGTTTCAGCCTCACTTTCTGTGTGTGGAAGGGGTCACTAGGGGCCAGATCTCTGTGAATTCAAGCATTTCTTTTTTTGTTTTAAGGCAGCAGTCACTCTTTTAGGGCTCTGTTGAGCCGTTCTCCTCGCAGTTGCTGTATGCTCTGCTAACCTGTGTGTAGGTTGAGTTGGAAACGCTTGCATCCAGCAGCACTGCAGATTCTCAGCTCCAATTCTTGGAGCTTTCAGCACAAGTTGTGCTTCCAGCGCTTTTGGCAGCCCCGTGCAGCAGCAGAGAGGTTTCCAGCTCCAGTTCCCCTCGTTTGCAAACTTCCTAATGGGAGAGGCTGTGGGCTGGGAATGGATCCCCGTGCTGCGCTTGGCCTATCTCTGTGTCTGTCCTTGCAAATAAGGGCATAATATATGCAACGTGATGCAAATGTATGTAAAGAGTAAGGACTGCTCTGCTGAGTCTTGCATGTAACCAGAAGGAAAACAAGCTGGATTCTTTAAAACTGCCCCAAAAGCAGCTCGGTGGGCAGGTTTTGGGGGGCGAGGAGTTCTCCTTCCCCGTGCTCCCCGTCGTCACACGGCTCTCACGGAGCCGTTTGAGCACTGGAGTACACCCTCATTAGCGGCCTCTTGATTTTTCGAGTTTCATAATCAGCGATCTCAGCTACACCACAAGTGTTACTGTGGCAACAGGGCTGAACCGCTCAGCGGTGCAGAACCACCGCAGGTAAACTGGGTTTTTTGCTTTGTGAGGCGGGCTGCTCCGCTGCTCCGCTGCTCCGCGCCGTCGTCCCCGGGCTCAGGGTAAGCACAAAGCGCCGCGTCGCCGAGCGGTGCTGATGCTGGCAGCTCGGCTTCCCGGAGGAGATCTTAAAGCTCTCGTGGGTGTGATCCCCTCCAGCACCGCTGTGTGAAGGAGGATGCTGTGCCCAACGCTCGCTCAGCAGCGCAGCCTTGGTTTGTTTTCGTTGTTGGTGTTTTCTTGTTGTCCCTCCGCGTGCTCGCTCTCCCAGATGCATCTCGGTGGAATAATGGCTGAGCTTTATCCTGGCTCCTGAACCAAAAGCAATTGGTCCGGTTCGACAGTGAGCAGCGAGATGAAATGCACGGATGCTTGCTGTCTCTGTATTACAAATGGTGCCTGGAACAAAGAAGGGGAAACCTTAAAATGTGGTCTTTAAAAAACAAACATAGTCCGCTATGATTTGATTTCTTTAGTCCAGTTTTTGGAGGATCCGGCTGGGATCACGCAGCCCTGCTCCTGCCTTTAAGGACTTGCTCTCTGCTTCCCAGTCCTCCATCTCCATCCCTGACCTCTCTCTTCCACCTCACTCACCCATGTTTCCCATTTTCCTCTGTGTCTCACCTTTAAGGCTCCCCATCCTGCTGCTCCCCTGTCCTGCTGCTCCATCTTCTTGTGGCCAGTAAGGCCAGTGGTGTCCTGTCTTGTACCAGCAGTAGTGCACCAGCAGGAGCAGGAGGGGATCGTCCCACTGTACTGGCACTGTTGAGGCTGCACATCGAGTGCTGTGCTCACTGTTGGTCCCCTCACTCCAGGCCACTCATTTGGGGCGTTAAGAAGCCCATTTGTGAGGCTGCACGGCAGAAAGTGAGGCTGAAACTTGG
>VXAB01005915.1:0-27382 GCA_013399175.1 Odontophorus gujanensis | reverse complement strand
AAGAAAGAAAGAAAGAAAGAAAGAAAGAAAGAAAGAAAGAAAGAAAGAAAGAAAGAAAAGAAAAAGAAAGAATGCATATTAAGAAAGGGTGAATGGTTGCTGTGATTCATCTTTTCTGTTCAAGAATGGAAAATCAGAGGGTGGGGTGGGGGAATAATGCTCAGTGACACATCAAAGCCTTCACTTGAGCTTCAGGGACACATGCAGGGGATTAGTCACCCCGTGGTAGCGCAGCAGAACGCTTTTCCTCCCCAAGAGGAGCAGCTCCTGTCCCGCGATGGCCAACTCTGCTGTAGCACAGCTCTGCAATGCCAGACCCTGGGGATGACGGGAATCGGTGCTGCGAAATCACCGCAGTCGGACCAAACTGATCCCAGCGGGACCCGGAGCTCTCCTCCCCTTTTGTCAGCTCTCTCCGCTTTGCAAAAGGATCGAGGGAGATGGCATACACCGCACAAAGCCACTGCTCCGGCAGTGTGAAGGAGCAGCAGGAGGGGACAGGGAGCGAGGGAGCAGCAGGTTTGTCTTCCAGCACGGCTGCGCTACCCTCGTGGCTCACCGCCACCAAAAAAAAAAAGGACATTTCCCCCCTTTTCCTTGTGCACTTGCTCCTGTCTAGCCCTACCGGGAACTGCTTCGCCGAGCTCAGCACAAACCACCGCCACTTGTTAACATGACAAAGCTCCTGCTGCTTTTTTTCCCCCTCGCAGCTCCGATCGCGCGGACGAGCTCTCCTTATTTTCACAATCCCGCAGCTCAAACCCATCCTTCCTCCAATCCCCATGCGGGGCAGCAGCTCCCGGGGCACAAACCCCTCCCCGCCTTTCTGGGAGCACCTCCAAGCAACGCTTCAGCTCAACGATAGTTCCCCATTCCCAGCGAACCCGTCTCCTTCTCCTTGGCAGAGCCCGAGACATGACGTCAGGGTGTTTTTCTGCAGCTCGCACAGGATGCTGCAGCCGGCCAAGAGCTGTGTTTATGTTGATAACATTACAAGTATTTCCTCCCTGTTTCCGAATCAGCAGGGAGGGAGCCGAGGGGGAAGGGAGGCTCGAGTTGCTCCGGCGTTGGGGTAGGGCTCTGGAGGCCCTTATTTGTTTTTTTGTGATGTTGGGAGCTGGGCACGGTGCACTGTTGGCATTTATTTGGGCTGCCCTGGGGAATTGGGAGGATGGAGGGAGCAGGGGCTGGGGCAGAGCCGGACACAGCGCGGGGATTTTGTGCTCGCTGTCTCCTCCAGATCCATTTTTACAGTGGTAAAGCAGCTGATGGCCGGGAGCAGAGGCAGCTCCAGGGGTTTTGTTTGATGAGCTGGTGATGCCCTAGGGGCTGCCGGGGCTCCTTTTGCTTTTCACATTCACAGACTCGTAATAAAGCCATAAAAACTGTTAGAATCATCAAGTCATCGAATGGTTTGAGTTGGAAAGGACCTTTAAAGGGCCATCTGGGCCCACTCCCTGCAAGGAACAGGGACACCCACAGCTCCTTCAGGTGCTCAGAGCCCTGTCCTGCATTACCATGGGTATCTGCAGAGATGAGGCATCCACCACCTCTCTGCTTAGAGCTCACCCAGGCCTACCTGCATTTTGCTTTCTTTTTAAAACAGGGATAAAACTCAGGAAAATGCAATAATTTGGTGCCATTTCCCATTGCAAGCCGTTTCCCCCTCGTGCAGTGTCAGAGGTAATACCATAAGGGCTGGAAGGGCACACAGTACCTCACTGCTGATGTCACTCCACTCAGCAGAGCATCACCCATCTCGTCTTTTTCAGGCTTTTCCTTGGGCTGGTCCAGGAGTCACTGTATAGGTCACAGAATCACAGAATGGCTGGGTTAGGAGGGACCTCAAGGATCATGAATCTCCAACCCCCCTACCACAGGCAGGGCCACCAACCTCCCCATTTAATACTACACCTGGGTTGCACGAGGCCCCATCCAATCTGGCCTTGAGCACCTCCAGGGATGGGGCACCCACAACCTCTCTAGGCAGCCTGTGCCAGCACCTCACCGCTCTCATAATAAAGAACATCCAAGCTAAATCTTCCCTCCTTCAACTTAAAACCACTTCCCCTTGTCCTGCTGTTATCACCCTTTCAGAGTTGACTCCCCTCCTGTTTATAGGTTCCCTTTAGGTACTGAAAGGCTGCAGTGAGGTCACCCTGCAGCCTTCTTTTCTCCAGGCTGAACAAACCCAGCTCCTGTCTTTGCAGGGGAGGTGCTCCAGCCCTCTGATCATCTTTGTGGCCCTCCTCTGGACCCTCTCCAACAGCTCCCTATCTTTCTTGTACTGGGGGCTCCAGACCTGCAGCTCACATCCATGTAGTGGTTGTGGTCTTTCATAGAATCACGGAACCACAGAATCACAGAATCCTTAAGATTGGAAAAGAGCTCTACGATCCCCAACTCCAACCCCAACCCGTCTTCACCACGTCCCTCAGTGCCACATCTCCACGGTTCATGAACACCTCCAGGGACAGGGACTCTCCCACCTCCCTGGGCAGCTGTGCCAGTGCCTGGCCGTTCTTTTGGAGAAGAAATCATTCCTAACATCCAACCTTTCCTCCCAGCCTTTTCCTATCTTCATCCACGAAGCAGGAGCCGGCACAGGTTTGCCATTCCTGGGGATTCTCACCAGCAAGAGCCAGCTCACGTCCTTCAAACTCTTAAGAAAGGTTTGGAAGATACTAAGATCTGTATGCTTCTCCAAGAATGGGTTCATTACGGGTTGTGCAGAGCCCGTGTGTGACAGCAACAAATACCCTGCTCCCAGCAGTGTGCTCCAGTGCCCTTGCCTTTAATTCATCCTTCCTGAGCTGCCCAATTTCTATGGGTTTCCACTGGAGGATGCTGAAGGCCCCCATCCCTTGCTGTGAGTCGCTGCAGCTCTTGCTGGCATTGCAACCTCCCAGCTGTAGCATTACTGGAATTTAGCACAGAGAAGGCATCAGCTCCCTTTGCAACACCGGAAAACTCAGTTGGTGTAGGGAAGATGCGCAATGCGACTGCTTCAGTACAAGCTCTTATCTCTGGTGCTCAGCTTCCTTCTGCTTCGGGGTTTGTGTGACCTTCTGATCACTGATCACTTCCATTTTTGCCAGGTCTTCGTTAGGAGGGAGGCCAGGAATGTCGGTGGGTGGTGCTGGTGGGAGGATGCTGCTGGTGGGGCTGGATCTTTCATGACATCAGCCTTGACCCCTTGCCCAGAATTTGGGATGGGTCTCATCTGAAGCATATTTGAATCAATACAATGAGAGCAAAGAATGCGGGGGGAATGAAAGAGGAGGGAAGGATTGTAGGAACGAAGCCCTTTCTGGCAGGGCTGTTTCTGGGGCTTGCAAACTCGGGCCTGGATGATGGTACTTTCATTTGCCCCTGGATCCTGTTTCAGGGAAGATAACCATCCCCGTTTTTTAGGAGCTTTTTGGAAGGAAGAAACAACCAACAAAACACGGTCAAAAAACCTCGAGCATGCATTTCAAAGGGCTCGGGGAGAAAAGGTTGGGGATTGTTGTGGGAAAAAACAATTTTACTGATGTCATCATCCTGTAATTTAATTTTTCAGGACGCTTCCTGGGAAGAAATGTGCAGCACAATGCATGTGCAGTGCATGCAGTGCTCACAGATTGCTTCGGGTTATTCTTTGCAGGGTTTTTGGGGCTTTGAGTTTGGCTGACCCCAGGCTTCCCCAAATCCAGGATAACCTGGACATGCTCCCCATCTGCGTAAATCCAATGTGACAAAGGGGATGTGGGTGTCCTGGAGATGAGTGATGGGTGAGCCAGCCTCCCCTATCCTGTGCATTTAGCATCACAGCTCCTTGCTGTGTGTTGCATTTAGGTTTCCACGTAGCATGCTCATATGCACTGCTACATGCACACCCACCCTATTAATTTCCTGTTCCAGGTGGGGATGTGTGAACGTCCAGATAAATCCTTCCATCCACGTCTGTACAGCAACTCCATCCACACACTCACTCGTCCCTTCCAGCTCTACATAACAGCATCCCCAGTGTGAGTTGGTTTGGGGTAACAGTTGAAATGAGTGTATTTTTGCTCTTTTTCCTCAGGTCAACATGGATCTATGGTTCTTTGTCCTTTTGCTTGGAAGTGGCCTGATCAGCGTAGGTGCTAACAATGTCACAACAGGTAAACCTCACTTATTATCTCCTCTCTTTTTACCCCTACATCATCCTTAGGATCGGAGTTGATGTTCTTGTGACTCACCCCTTCTGTTAGGTGGCAAACTGTAGGTGCTCTTAGATGGGACCTGCAGGCTTTTCCCGTGATGAACATTGATCCTCTCTTACAGGAGCACTGATCTTTACTCCTTCCCTGTGTCGTAGTACGTGAGCTGCTTTTATAGGATCCACATCACCGTTCTGTGCAGAGTGCTCTCCCCTAGGCCTGGGATTTGCTGGTTGTTTTTCTGCTTGTAGTCACACAAATCTACAACGTCTAAATCCTCCAGGAAAATAACTTAGAGATGCTCTCTTGTGCTCCTTATCCTTACAGAGCCACCCACGACAGTGCCCACCTCCACCAGGATCCCCACCAAAGCTCCTACAGCAACTCCTGATGGTGGGACGTCGCCGAGCGCGAGCAGCCTCAGCTCTCCCATAACCACATCTACCCCGGTGTCAGAGCCACCTACAACCACAGCCACCAGCATCTCCCCCAGTGCCACCACTGCCAGCCCCAATGCCTCCACTCCAGGGACCTCCGTGCCCACATCTGCCCCTGTGGCCACCTCACTGCCACCCAGTGTCACACCGTCTGCCCCGCGCACCGCGTTGCCCAGCACGGAAGCAGAGACGACCGAGAGGAACGTCAGCGCGACGGTGACGACGCAGGAAACCTCTTCTGCATCCCACAGTGGTAGGTGTCCTGCTCGTGGGGTCACAGAAGCACAGAACTGCAGGGGTTGGAAGGGACTTCTGGAGTTACCGCTGTCCAGCCTGCCCCTTAGAACAGGTTCTCCGAAGCAGGTTGCTCAGAAGGCAGCCAGGTGGGTTTTGAATATGAGAAGGATCCACCACTTCTGTGGGCACTTTGTCCCAGGGCTGTGTCACTGTTAAAGTCAAGAAGTTCTTACGCTCAGATGGAACTTCCTGGGATCCAGTTTGTTCCCATTGCCCCTTGTCCGGTCACTGGGCAGCACCAAAAAGAGCCTGGCCCCATCCACTTGACACACCTCTGCTTCTCCAGGCTGCCCTAATTGTGGACTTGTTTTGTTGAAGTGAATCATAGAATCATGAAGGCTGGAAAAGACCACTAAGGTCCTCAATTCCAACCCCAACCCATCCCCACCGTGCCCATAACCCGCAGTGCCACATCCCCATGGTTCTTGAACACCTCCAGGGATGGTGACCCCATTCCTCCCTGGGCAGCTGTGCCAGTGCCTGACCACTCGTTCAGAAAAGACATGTTTCCTAATATCCAACCTCTTTGTCTTCTCTTGTTTTAATGAACAAATACAAACAAGAAGACCCTCTGGGGCAAATTCCATGGCAATATGTAACAACACAATTCACTAAAGTGAGTAAGTGCAAAAAGATTCATCCTCTTCACTTCAAACAAAGAAGAAAAACAGTCTACAGAAAGCTGTCTGTAGAAGAGAAAGCTTCAGGAAGACCTCCTTGTGTCTTTTAGAAAGAGAGTTCATAAAAAAGATGGGAGAATGACTTTTTACATGGTCTGACAGTGGCAGGAAAATGAGGAAGGGTTTTAAACCAAAAGAGGGGAGATTTCAATTAGATGTGAGGGGGAAATTGTTTACTCAGAGGGCAGTGAGGTGCTGTCACCACTGCTCAGAGAGCTGTGGTGCCCCATCCCTGGAGGTGCTCGGGGCTGAGTGGGATGGGGCCCTGGTCCAGCTGGGAGCTGTCCCTGCCCTTGGCACGGGCTGGATCTGGGTGGGCTTTAAGGCCCCTCCCAGCCCAAACCATTCTGTGTTTCTGTGATCTGATGGAAGCAGCAGCTTCTTGCCAAGATATTGGGTGTACCAGAATGTGCAGTCTCATTCCACTTCTGTCACAGACAGATTTCACTGCCTTTTGTGGTTTCTTGGAACCACAAATCAAGGCTAGCACGGTGCTGGCTGAAAAACTGCTCCTCAACGGGTTTGTGTAAGCAATAGTAATAAATGACTTGGGGATGCTGATCAGCTGCAGAGCTTGGGTTATTCGTAGTGCTGCTTCACAAAGCAGTTATTTGCACTTGGGCACCAGCCGTGGGCTCCAGGCGTGCTTTTTAGCACTGCACAAGCACAGACACAAGAAGGCAGTCTCTGTCATGAGGGATTTAAGGCTTAGAGGTGCCCAACCAAGGGTGAGATCTAGCTCTTAGAGAGATAGCATCAGTCAGACTGTTCCATGCACTGGATGTCTCAATATTGCATTTGCCAGTGCGTGGAACAGTCTGATGTGTTAGCAGTTTTTATCCCTTACCTTGGGCTGCTTTAATCTTTCAAAGATCTGGATGAGCAGTTGTCCATATGGTCACCCTGCTGTCACTGCCCTCTTGGCACATCACAGAGGTGACCTCTGGGCATGTTGATCCTGGGGTGATCTGAGCTCCTCTTAACATCTGTCAGCCGTGTGCACCCTTTTCCTCCGGGCACTTTTGGTGAATCTGCCATCAAATTGTCTTTGCTGCCAGCATTGGGATTGAGGCTGAAGGACGTTCACAGCCCACGGAGCACTGCTGAACTCACCCAGCTTGCTTCTCAGCCCCAAGCCCTCAAGAGTTTTTGTGACTTGGTTACTCCTTGTGCACTGCGACGTGTTGGCCGTGGCAGCAGCAGGGCTTCTCTCTCTTGCTGTCAGTCCCTAAAACAAATGCCCAAGCTGATCCTTGCTTTATTTCAAGTCATTTGTCAAGGAGCAAAATTGGTTTTAGGGCTGCTTTTTTCCATTCATCTTAATGGGAAATTTGGAAAGCAGTCATCAAAGCATTAAGTGCTTCTCAGGAGAGGGAAAAGGAAAAAATAGGAAATGTTTCTCCCAGTGGCTCACGGATCAAAAAGTAAAGTGGTTAATTTTCAGGTTTCTCTTTCTACTCCTTTTTCCTTATGACTGAAAGCTGAAATGTATTTCTGTATCATGGCTCCAGGAGCAGATATTTTAATAAAAAGCTTTGCAAGAAGACAGTGACAGTTACTACGTTTGTTACTATTTCAGTCTTTGATCCTCACTTAGGAAAATGTGTATTTCTTGGTTGCTAAGAGACCTCTGTTTTCTTTTTCTGCAGGTAACTCTGACAGAAGAGGTAAGAGATTTGTATTTCATTACTCTTTATTCAAGCCCTAAGTAAAGGCATTTCCAGAAGCATTCTGCTATTAGACAACTCTCCTTATCTCACGCTTTCAAACTGGCTCTTACAAAGCATATCAAGCTCTTTAGTAGAGGCGTATTGATATGTTAATAAGAGTTGGGCTCCTGCTTTTCAAAAATAAACAATTCAGCAGCGATTTGTACATATCCTGTGAGATCTGAGGAGCTCCTGCTGCACTCACCGAGTGTATCAGCACCGCCTTCCACAGGGCTGGGTGAACAGGTTACAGGCAGCTGCTCAAGAAATGCCCTTCTCCTTTTCTGCTTATGAATTGCCTTTATTGACTGTGACTTACCCTGTTTGATCAGGACCCGTTCTGCAAATGATGTGAATGCTTATAATTCATGTTAATTTTGTTGGCAAGAGGGAGCAGAAATCCATTTCTGGTAATATAATAGCACGTAGACTCATTTTTCCATCTCTGATTCAGTGAGTGAGTTCTGAGAACCAGCACTGCTGACAGAATATTTGCAGTTACTCATTGCTTTAGCAGCATAGGAGCCAGCACACCAATGGCCGGGCAGCCTGTTTGCTTTCTGTGTGTTTTCATCACCACCCTCGTGGTGTTTCAGCTTTGAACACTGCATGGCAGCCTGACTTACTCTGCCCACTGCGCCAAGCCTACACTGTCCTGGTGATGGTATCCATGAACAGAGAGCTGTTCTGCAATAGCTATTGCCAACACACGTTTGTGTAGTGGAAAGAGAAGAGATGCAGGTCCAAGTGAGTTCATTCCAAGATGTGTAGGGATTTTTCCCAAAGTCAGGTGGAAATTGGTGCTTTGTCGCTGTCTTTCATGACAACACCAAACTCTTGTGTTGTAGGCAAGTCCTTCCCCATCCCTTTTTAGCCTTGTAGGATCTTGGCATTATAGGACATCCATAAGCTGCTGTTGCTATCAATTATATGGTGTGATCCATCGCAGAGCAGAAAGGGAGAAACTAACCGTGGAGTCTTTGGCAGGCTCTTTAAAAGGCATTGTCTGCTTGGGAGGAAAGCTCGGTGGGAATTTCTTTAACCTGCTGCTTTGCTTCAGTTATTGTAAAGCCAATTGCAAATGAAAGTGGAGACAGCTCATTCCAAGCTCAGTGACTTATGCAGTGTCTGTTGTGGCTTCTTATTCCACCTCCCAAGAGCTACTGGGAAGGAGATTCGCCAGGAAACCAAATGAGGTTTCCCTACAAGTATGGTCCTCAAGACCTCTAAAATCAAGTCCAACCCCAACCCATCCCCACCGTGCCCATAACCATGGCCCTCAGTGCCTCATCTCCACAGTTGATGAAGACCTCCAGGGTCGGTGGCTCCCCCACCTCCATGGACTGCCCTTTCCAATTCATTACCACTCTTTGGAGAAGAAATGTTTCCTAATATCCTACCTGACTTTCCCCTGGCACAAGTTAAGGCCATTATATCTTGTCCTTACCGTGTACCTCATCCAAGCAATGATGTGTTTGGGAAGCTTGGAAGGCACCAAGCAGGGCTTTACAGCAAGAGGGTTTGATAAATACAGCAACATGAACCATGAACATGAACCATGGCAGAGGAGAGGTGAGGGCTAGAAACAGTTACTGAGTACATAGGGGATTTCTTTTTCACTGCTGGGTTTGGGGGGATGCAGATGTAAAGAACAAAGACTGGGAGGAGAGGTTTTCTTTTTGTTTGCAACAGTAGGTCACCACCTTGACATCACTGTGCATAAATCAGATCTTTTGTTCAGAATCACTTTTTTAGAACTCCCGAATCCAGATTGACTGAGCTGATGGAAAATGGAAATGCCCCTCTCTGGCCCTGCTGCTTCCCACGTTTAGCTGGAAATATGCCCTTTAGGGCCATTTTTCTATCCGTGTGTGGCTTGTCTTCCTGCTGCATCTGGGTGATGTGCTTGCTCCAAGTGCTGTGGCTCTGAGCCCCGGGGCAAGTAACAAATAGCTGTCTGTAAGCACAGGAACACTTCATCCGGCCAATCCACGTGTGTCTGCAGGGAATTGTGTGGTCCATTCCCTTTAGATGTGTCTGAGAGGAGCAGGCAACAAAGCAAGCTGAAGCAGGGAATGCTTGCTAGCCTCGAGGTGCAGAGAGCACGCACGAAGGGATGTCTCCAACCACCTTCTGTCTGGGTGCAGTGGGAGCCAAGCAGGAGCCCAGGGCCATGGCTTTGCTCAGACACCACACAGTGATGCAGCAGATGGACAGACAGCAGTAACCCTGAGCCTGCAGCAAACCTCAGCCCTGGGCTGAACACAGTTGGAGTCAGGGTGTAGTGGGGAAGCATTCCCTTCTTGCTGGGCATGAAGCTGGAAGCAAAATCATGCCTGCCTTAATGTGGGATCTGCATGGTCTTACAAGGGCATCATTTTCACCTGTTGTAATATAAGGATTCTCACTGAGCTCTTGGACAAATTTAGAAACTTCACGTATGGACCTCTATAGGGCACTTTTAATCATGTTTTTCTTTTAGTGTGGGCCGCTTCTAATTGTGTTCTAATTGTGAAAACCCTGGTGTGGCCACTTCTCCCCTCTCACAACTTTCTCAGCGTGCTCCCTTAGGTCAAGTGTCTGCCTTCACCAAACCGTAGAATCATTAAGGTTGGAAAGGACCACTGAGGTCATCTAGTCTACCCAGGCTTGACTAATGTAACCCTATGGAACAAGTGGATTATTTTACAAGCAAGAACTGTAGAGGAATGGTTAAGTGATGGCTCTGGGCTGTCTTGGATAGCTGTTGGTAACTGCACCTCTCTTTCTTCGTTGCAGATGAGACTCCAATTATCGCCGTGATGGTGGCCCTGTCCTCCCTCCTAGTCATAGTATTTATTATTATTGTGCTGTACATGTTAAGGTAAGAAGGGCTTTCATGCTGACTTGCTTGACAGAGATGAGTTGTTGGATGGTTAGCTGCAGGACTGGATGCTTTCTTTCTGTTTCCTACACTGTGCAAACCTTGGCACGGGCAATGTTATAAAAAGAAATCCAGGCCTCTGGGCTGCTCCAAACGATGCCCTCCATGAACCCAGCTCCTGAGCACACGTCTGCTCAGCTGGAAGAGAGCGTTTATTCACCCGCAGTAAACATTTTAATTTACTCAGTGTTTCGATGATTAAAATATTAAAAGGAAAAAAAAAAAAAAGAAAAGAAAAAGCGATTTCCTTAGCGGTGGAAAAATTCCCTTGGTCTCTTGGCACGGGGCCCGTCCCGCGGCGGTGAACCTGAGGAGGGTTTGCTGTTCCAGAGGTAACCTGGCATCTTGATGGCCAACTCCTGACTCCCTCAACGCCTTTTTCTTCTTTAGGTTCAAGAAATACAAGCAAGCAGGGAGTCACTCCAACTCCTTCCGCCTGCCCAACGGCCGGACAGATGATGCAGGTAAGGCTCACGGCGGCGTGAGCTGGGGACAGAGGTGCAAATGGATCACCATAGAATCATTGAGATTGGAAAAGACCACCAAGATCAACAGGTCCAACCCATCACCGTCATGTCCACTAAACCACGTCCCTCACAGAACACATCCATGTGCTTGCAAACCACGGCGTGTCGAGCGTTCTTCAGAGTGGATTATTAATCCGTTATTAATGGATGATTTTAGTTGTTGCTTTTTGTTTTCCTTGCTTTCCATTTGTAGTCGTACAAAATTATGTTAAATCAACAGAAAACAGAGCTCTGTAGAAGCTCCACGAGCCCGTGAGCGACAGCACCTAGCGACTCGCTGCGGGATAACGTGGGTTTTTTTTAATCTGTGTTTATATTACTTTCTTGTTCTGAACTCTCACTGTTGTCCATGACTTTGACAAACTTAAAACAACAGTTCTCCTCCCAACTTTCATTCCAGCAACAAATGTTTTCCCTCAAGTGTTTAATATGTGGCGATCACTTCCAAAACTGAACTGCTGGCAGTTCCCCTTTTAAATTAGGATGACAGCTGAATAAAACTCTTGTGGAGTTCTTCACGTTGACTGTAGGCACCAAATTAACACGTTGGAGATAAAGCTGGGAACACATTGTTTCTTCCTTATGAAAACCTTCTTGAAAGGTAGACAAAACTTACAAGTGCAAGCCTTGTGCCAGCCTGCTGGAACGTGCCTGTCTTCTGTAAGAGCTGAAGAGGAACCTCAGTGTCTCAGAGGCGGCCTCAGTGATCCTTATGGATCTCTTCCAATTTAAGATATTCTCCAGTTCAGACTCAGTTCAGGTCCTTTTTCTGAGCTTCTCCCATATTAACCACACACTGTACAAGGGAGCACTAACTGAAAATCAGCGAGGGGTTGTTTTTTTTTTTGCTGGCAGCTAAAACCTTCCCTGCCCAAGTTTTATATTGCTGTGAGCTAAGGTGTTAACTTCATAAGCCCTCAGTTGTGTTGATATAACCCTCCCATGGCCTTTCTTGGCTTTGCTGGCATTGCTCAGCAGGAAGCAAACGCAGCAGCTACCTTTACTGCATTCACCTGGGAGCTGTGGCACGGTCATCGTGCCAAACTTTCCATGTTAATGAGGCAATAGGGTCATCAAATGGTTTGGGTTGGAAGGGCACCTTGAAGCCCATCTGGTTCCAACCCCCTGCCAAGAGCAGGGACACCTCGCACTGACCAGGTGCCCAAAGCCCCATCCAACCCTGAGCACCTCCAGGGATGGGGCACCCCCAGCTCCTCTGGGCAGCAGTGCCAGAGCCTCACCTCCCTCACGGTGAAGAATTTCTTCCTAATATCTCAGCTACATCTCCCTTCTTTTAGTTTAAAGCCATTAGTCCATACTACAGACCCCCAGAACTGATGACTTGATCCTCATTTCAGCATCCTGGCTCTACAGCAGAGCAGTGCTCAACTCCAGGCTGCTGACAGACTCCCAGGTTATCACGGCACCCCCACATTTTCATGCACAGCCCAAAGAAGGAGCAAATCACAGGAGCAGGGACAGCCGTATATCCCCAAACACAGTGTGCCCACGGTGTGGGAGCTCTGTGAGGGTGGGTGCTGGGCGCAGAGGAGCAGCTGGGGACACCTCTGAGCCCTGGGTGTCGTTGCAGAGCCCCAGAGCATGCCACTGCTCGCCAGGTCGCCCAGCACCAACAGGAAATACCCACCTCTGCCCGTCGACAAGCTGGAGGAGGAGATCAACCGCCGCATGGCAGATGACAACAAGCTCTTCCGAGAAGAGTTCAACGTGAGTGTCTTTGCTTCTCCTCCTCTCCTGCAGCACAAGGGACGGGTGGGAGTAGGACAGTTCAAAACAGGGAGTTGTTGGCTCCATTTCATTCTGACGGACACAACCAAGCTGCTACAGGGTGGTGTTCGGCTTTCAAAGTGATACAGAGGCTCCTCTGTTACTCTGCAGAGCAGTGGGTTTTTATTGCGTGGTGGACAGTGATTATCTGCAGCCACGGAGCAATTTCATGGTTGATGAGATGAAGAGGTTGATGGAGAGAGAATTGAAAAGCTCTGTCTTCCTTTCCTTAAATCCCACAGCTCGAGCAGGCTGCTATCAGTGTAAGGCTTATGACACACAGCAGAAGAATTCTGGTCTCATTTTGTAGTACAGCAGAGACAAAACAGCTGGTACATCAAAGGCAGAACCACTTGGAGATTTTTACATATTTATTGCAAAGCACACAAAGAGGTTTTCGCCCTTGTAACTGGTCTGTAGTACCTCTCTCTTGTTGCCTGTGTCCCACCCAGCTGCTCAGTTTTGCTCACAAGCAGCACCATGGGGTTACATTCTTCTGGGTCCAGGAGGTCCTGGGATGGAGGAGCTCTGAAAGAGTTTCCCTGCCTGCTGGTTTCCTCCCAGGTACTGCCTTCCCTTCTCCTCCTCCTCCTCAGGGCTATGATAGAAACCCTGCCATCATGAATTGCTGGTAAAGATGTGTCGTGGTGGTGTGTCAAATCCACAAACAGCCAAAACAAGAAATTGAAACAATTCTACCTGTGTGAATAAGCTGTTAACTCTGGAACTGAACCACCTAGATGACAACAGTTGGCCTTCAGCACTGGTCAGTTTTGGCAACAGTTCAGATATTGTGCTTATCCCACAACACTGCATCATCTCTTCTGAGATGTCTGAAACTTCTTCCTGACGTTGCTGAGCTCTGCAACTCTTGTGTTGCTGAACCTGGTATGGTTTCATTTTGGCAGTGCAGAAATAGACAGAAGTGATGAGGCAGGGGACAGAGTTAACTACTGGCTGGAGTGTCACAGCGTATTACCTAGGAGCTGAACAAACTGGATTCCCCATTGGCCTAATTAATGAAAGGAGATCCACTGCTGGTCTGATTGCACTGCGGGTGCTGTCTGCAAATACACGAAACCTTAGGTGCAAGGTGTGATAAGATGATATCAGGACTGTGGCAAGATTAAAAAAGAAAACACACTCGACTTCCCCCAGCTGTCACACAACTCGATACCCTGCGTGTCAGAGGAGGCTGAGAGCCCAGGAAACCAAATCCATGCTCTGCATAACAAGGGAAGAGATCACTTGGGTTATAAATCCCGGGTCCTCTTTATAAACCCTGGGTTGCATGTGGTCGTGCCAATTGGAGGAAGCAACCCTTTCCACCCTCCTGGCTATTAAAGGGTTGCATTGCAAGTGATTCCAGCACCCCCAGTTGGAAGTCCCCGTTGCTGCTGGAAGGACAACAGATCCCTGCTGGGGGTGTGATGGTGCAGCTCCCTTCCAGCCCTGGAGGTGCTGGGCAGTGGGGTTTTGGCATCTCCGGGTTTGGTTGGGTTACACAGTTAACATTGCTGGTAATGGAGGAAATGTCAGCAGGAGCTTCCCTCTGTAGAAATGAGCTCCCAAAACCTTGTGCTGGTGGGTTTGGTGTTGGAGGCTTTGCTGCCACCTCGTGTTTGTGGGCTTGGGATATCACATCTGAGAAGGGATTTGTTCTCTCTGATACAGCCCAGGCTGTTCAAACGATCATCCTGAGCTAGGCTGGGGCACGAAGCAGCACAGGAGTGACAGTGAGAGAAGTGGGTCGGGGGGCTCATCCTTGTGCAGGACTCCTGATGCATGAAAACCTCACACAAAACCCCACTTTCTGCCGTTGCAGGCTCTCCCAGCATGTCCCATTCAGGCCACGTGTGAAGCTGCTTCCAAGGAGGAGAACAAGGAGAAGAACCGCTATGTGAACATTTTGCCCTGTAGGTATCGGTGGGGCTGGGGGCTGAGGGAGGGCACCACCAGGGTGGGCTCACCCAGAGGGGCTGCCGCCTCTGCATTAGCCTTAGATGCACACCAGGGACTCCGTGGAGCTGTGAGCAGCCAGGAGGATGTGGAAAATGAAGCAGATGGGAAATGCAGAACTTCCCCGTGTAAGGAAGGTCCATCATCTCCCTGGCTTTAAGCATGGAAGGATTTCGGGGCATAAAGTCACTTATGTATGCTGGGAACCCCCTAAGCCTGGGCTCCACTCCAAAAACTCAGCTCAGTTCCGCGGGGCTTTGGTTTTAATGCAGAATTGTCATTTTTCTCCAGATGATCATTCCAGGGTTCACCTGACTCCTGTTGAAGGGGTTCCCGACTCTGACTACATTAACGCCTCCTTCATTAATGTAAATGCCTGTCCTGCCTGAGTGACTGCCTTCCCTAAAAGCACTGCTTGGCTGCGTGTATGGCTTTTATGGGGTGCGACTTTAGTCTGGAAGTACCCAAAAGGACACAGCCCAGCAACCGGAGTACAAAGGCAGAGGGCTGAGACTAATAAATTCTGGCCGTGCTCAGTCCCATCTCTTCACACCTCTCTTTTTGGCCACTTCTAAAACCATGAAAACTTCCTCAGGGTGCTGCAAAGCCAATCTGGCTGTTTGGGAAGAGGTTTGGAACCATTCCAGGATGTGCAGAGGATTTCTGATTAATGGCTGATGAGTCCTGTGGCTGATTAATCACCGGTACTTCCCAGCTTGCAGGGCTGGACATGTGAAGGGCATGAAAAAAAAAAAAATAAAGAAGCAACACAGCTAGAATATCCTTCCAAGCAACTTTGCCCTGTTCTGCTCTTAGGAAGCAGCAGGATTTGTGCGTTTGCCAGTGCCTTTTGTTAGAGAACTGATGGATTTCTGAGAGGGAGAGGACGTAGCCATTAGGAAATAATCAGAATAACCCACTGTGGGTTCAGTGGCCCATGTTCCTGAAGGTGAATGCTGGTTTGCATGTGATCCCACCAGAAAGGTACTGAGCTACTGCCTCACCCATGCTTTGGGCCAGCAGCTGACATATGACATGAGCACAGGCAGCACAGGGCTTTATAACCCTTAGAAAAAGACTGGCCTTTCATTTGTCTTCCTTTCTCTCCTTTTCTCCATAGGGGTACCAAGAGAAAAACAAGTTCATTGCTGCACAAGGTAAATGCTCAGTAATTTTAGCAGCTCTGCCCCATTGGATTTGGGTCCTTCTGCTCTATGAAGCTGTGCAAATAACCTCAGCACAGTGCTGTGTGATAGTTCAGCATGAAAGGAGACCTGGGCAGGCCACAGGTTGTTCCAAGAGTGTTTTGTTCCTACTGGGTGTATTGGGGAAGGACAAGAAGCCCAGCCTGTGGAATCCCCATTGCTGGATGGTGTCAGAGAGTTTCTTCCATCCTCCTAGCCCCACAGCCTCATCCTCCCCCCAAGCCGCAGCTGCAGGTGGCTGTGATCCCTCAAAACGTAGCTAGCTAGCTGCTTAATTAAATTTCCTTAATAAAGCTGAGAAATCATTTATGTCAGAGCAAGCACCACACTGCTCCAGTTCCATTATGCTGCTCCTTAACCCTTAGCTTTTAAGAATGTGGGCTTGTGTCCTTGGAGAGAGACTCAGCTGTAATAATCTTCGCAGGGGAGGCAAGACTGTCAGCTGCAAGCATCAGGGCCCTCCTGAGCTCAGCTGCCCCCAGGCAGAGCATCACCGTAGTGCGTGCAGCTTTCCCTGCTGAAACTGAGATGCCCAGGCATGGGAGCTTCAAGCCAGCAGAAATCGTAGGAAGTGTTCTCTATTGCCAGCCTTTATTTGTGTGTGGGAATTGCTGCACCTGCCTGTCACCAGCTGCTGTCACAGAGATCCCAGCTCATGTGCCTCGGCGCGGCCACCTAGTTCTCCTGGCTCTGGCTGGAAAAGGAAGGCTGCATCTCAGCAGCAGCACCAGGCTGGGGTGAAGCTTTGGCTCCGTTTTCCTCCTGGCTCAACCTTAGCCTGGGGCTTGGCAGGGGATGTCGGGGTGAGTCAGCTCCTTGTCTGGCAGGCAGCGAGAGCTATTCCTGTGCCATATTGAAATAGGATCCTGTGGTTACAGCACAAGGCTCGGGGGCAGGACTTGTGCATGCTATTTGTGACAGCCACAGTTTCCCAGTGTGACCTTGGGCAAGTTGTTGCCATGCTCTGTTTGTCTGGTTTCCCCTTCTTCGGCTAAAAATGGAATTCCTGATCATAATAAGTATCCAGTCCCTTAAAAAAAAACAACAACACAAAACTGCTATTGTGCAATACGATTGTTCTCTGGGTTCCCAGACACCCAAGGAGCATCCTGTGCTGACATCTATTGGCAAAAAGAGTGCTGCACTCCACACGCCGCATTGCAATGGGTTTTTATCTCTCTACTTGTGGAGTTGATGCCCCCCTCCTAACCACGACGCATCCATTTCCCTTAGGACCAAAGGAAGAAACAGTGAACGACTTTTGGAGAATGATTTGGGAGCAAAACACAGCAACAATTGTCATGGTGACCAATCTGAAGGAGAGGAAAGAGGTAGGCACCGGGATGCCATGGGTGTCCAACGGGCATTGTCACAGTGAGCGCAGAGGTCGTGCTGAGCCACGCGGTGTCTCAGCTCTCACCACGCTCTCTTCCCAGGTTTGCAGGGAGCTGAAGCTTACCCGTCTCCCTTCTCTGTCCCTGCAGTGTAAGTGTGCACAGTACTGGCCGGATCAGGGCTGCTGGACATACGGGAACATCCGCGTTTCGGTGGAGGACGTGACGGTGTTGGTGGACTACACCGTGCGCAAGTTCTGCATTCAGCAGGTGCTGCAGCCCTGCCCTGTCCCTCCTGCCCCTGGCATGCTCTGCCACTCCTCAGGGTTTCACTTCAGTGACATCAACTACAGCTATCCAAAGCGTACTCACCTCCATCACGTGGGATCCCATTCTCCGCGTCTGTCAGCGTCGTTGCACATGAAGCAGGGAAGCTGGTTGATGCCAGTTGAAGTGCAGTCCTGTAATCCTCCAGTGCTTATTGTTACCACCGCAGGGGGGATTGGAACTGGAAGATCCTTAAGGTCCCTTCCAACCCAAGCCATGCTGTGATTCTCAACCACAGCCGCTCAGTGCCTGCAAATAAGTCAGCTTCATCTCATGAGCTGAGGCAAAATCCAGCGCTGTATGCATTGGGTTTTGATTATTTTCCCATCTGTCGCTACACTGTCACATCCTCCAAGCTCGAGATTAGTCACTCTGTTTGTTTTCCTGATGCTCTCACAGGCAGGCAACAAAGAGCTGATGCAGGGGAGACCGAGTGCCTTGATGAAAGGCTGCCTGGAGCCTGACCAGGCTCTCCTGGACCCCAGTCTGTGCCTGGGTCCTTCCCTGACTTTAATACAAGGATACTGCATCATCATCGTCATTGTTATTACTGAAAGGAGCCGTGCCTTCTTTTTGAGCTGGGCACACTGGCAGTGAAATGCCACAGATTCTGCCAGGCTGGAGCCCTCCAGGTGGCATCTCTCAGCTGAGTGATGTTCTGCTCTCCTATTTTGCAGCTTTGAGGCCACACGTAGGATGCAGGATGTGACAATGAGCAATTAAAATGTCAGGCTTTTAGAGCCTTGTGTGGCCCTACAGCCTGGATCCGTGCCCTTTAAGCTTCCAGATGATAGTGCTTCCCTAAACCTTCCAGTTCAGCCTTGGGGCTATAGCTCCCTCTCTGCCCTAGCTTTTGGGAAAAGAAGGGACATCTGAAGTGTTTGTGATTGACCTGAGCACACGTTTCCCCTCCAGGTAGGTGACGTCACGAACAAGAAGCCTCAGCGCCTGGTGACGCAGTTCCACTTCACCAGCTGGCCCGACTTCGGGGTGCCCTTCACCCCCATTGGGATGCTGAAGTTCTTAAAGAAGGTGAAGACGTGTAACCCCCAGTATGCAGGAGCAATAGTGGTGCACTGCAGGTGAGCCCCGGCCACAGCTATGCTTTGCCTCTCCTGACTTGCCTGGGTTGGGCAGCATCTCCTGCTCCAGCGCTCAGCAACAGTGTGCAGAAGGAAGGGACAACATTGTTGGAGTCTGATGCTTGAAGCAGTTCTCCAGTGGAGAGTGGCTGAGGGAGCTGGGCTTGTTCAGCCTGAGAAAGCTCTGGGGAGACCTCATTACGGCCTTTCCATTGAAAGGCAGCTTATAAAAAGGATGGAGAGTGTCTTTTCACATNGACGCAGTTCCACTTCACCAGCTGGCCCGACTTCGGGGTGCCCTTCACCCCCATTGGGATGCTGAAGTTCTTAAAGAAGGTGAAGACGTGTAACCCCCAGTATGCAGGAGCAATAGTGGTGCACTGCAGGTGAGCCCCGGCCACAGCTATGCTTTGCCTCTCCTGACTTGCCTTAGATGGGGTCCTGGGCAGCCTGAGCTNCATCTCCTGCTCCAGCGCTCAGCAACAGTGTGCAGAAGGAAGGGACAACATTGTTGGAGTCTGATGCTTGAAGCAGTTCTCCAGTGGAGAGTGGGTGAGGGAGCTGGGCTTGTTCAGCCTGAGAAAGCTCTGGGGAGACCTCATTACGGCCTTTCCATTGAAAGGCAGCTTATAAAAAGGATGGAGAGTGTCTTTTCACATGGCCTGACAGTGATGGGACGGTGGTGAATGGTTTTAAAATACAAGAGGGGAGGCTTAGATTTGATGTGAGAGGGAAATAATGTACTTAGAGTGCAGTGAGGCCCTGGCACTGCTGCCCAGCAAGCTGCGTGTGCCCCATCCCTGGAGGTGCTCAAGGTCTGGTTAGATGGGGTCCTGGGCAGCCTGAGCTGACAGGGGGCAATCAGCTCACGGCAAGGGTTGGAACTCAGGAGGCTTTAAGACCCCTTCCAACACAAGCCATGCTGTGGTTCTGTAAGTGGAGTTAGCTTGGTGCAGAGTTGTGTGCTGACCTCTTGCCCTTCTGCCATTCCAGTGCTGGGGTGGGACGCACGGGCACTTTTATCGTCATCGACGCCATGCTGGACATGATGCACGCTGAGAGGAAGGTGGATGTTTACGGCTTCGTGAGCCGGATCCGGGCTCAGCGCTGCCAGATGGTACAGACAGATGTAAGTGTGCTGCTGCCTGCTCCCTGTGGTTTTCCTTTGTGTGTTCCCAGCCTGAAGCTAAGGCACCTGCAGCAGCCCAATGGGCAAGTTGAGTGGCATCCCTCGTTTGGGAAGGAGCGCTGCGTCAAGCGGGCTGTTCGTCAAGTCCTGCACTTCGTTATCTCCAATTTGTCCTTGAGCTTTGTGTCAAAACCCTGCAGGTTTCATGGCACGTGAAGTCTCAGGCTCCTTACAGGGGCTGTGGGAAGTGCTTGGGGCAGTGGGTTTGCAGCCAGATCCCATCCCTGAGTGCAGCTTCTCCCTGTGACCTTTTCAGATGCAGTATGTGTTCATATACCAAGCACTGCTGGAGCACTATCTCTACGGTGATACAGAGCTGGAGGTGACCTCGTTAGAAATCCACCTCCAGAAGATCTACAACAAAGTGCCAGGGACCAGCAGCAATGGGCTGGAAGAGGAGTTCAAGGTGAGCCTGGTTCTTGTGCTGGTGGGTTCGTTCAGCACGCGCTGGGCAGCAAGGACTGCCACACATTTGCTTTTCTTTTGTTGGCTCTGCAAACTGTCACTGCTTTCCTTCCTTCCTCTGCAGAAGCTCACTTCCATCAAAATTCAGAATGACAAGATGAGAACAGGCAACTTGCCAGCAAACATGAAAAAGAACAGGGTGCTTCAGATAATTCCATGTAAGTCGTGCATGTCTGTCCGGGTGAGAGAGGAATGGGGACAGAGACATCTGTGGGAGTGGGGACACGGAATGGTTGAGGTTGGAATGGACCTCTGAAGGTCTCCTGGGCCATTCCTGGCAGGAAAAGCATGCAGGGTTGGGGCAGTCAGGGTGAGGTGGGTTTTAACAAACAGATTTGACACTGCTCCGGGGCTTTCTTGCTTTGTTCTGCCCTGCCCCTGCCATGACTTCGTTCTTAGCAGGTTGGTTCTCCCCAAGGCTTTCTGCGTTTGGAAGAAGGGATTTTCTGCTGAGCAGGTCCTGCTCCTTGAGAACTCAGTGCCTCCTTTCTGCCCTGGTGTCCCCCCAGAAGGCAGAGCTGAGTGTCCTCATTGCATAAATGAGTGCTGTAGACTCAGGGCTCCCCTTCCCTCATCTCAGCGCTTGGTCTTGGTGACTTCCCAGCTGAAGGCCATGCATAACTATGTTTCTAAAGTATATCCCAAAACTCAGTCATTTTGCTTTTGTTTTAGATGAGTTCAACAGAGTAATCATTCCAGTGAAGAGAGGTGAAGAAAACACAGACTACGTCAATGCATCCTTCATTGATGTGAGTCTTCTTCTTTTCATCTTCCCCCCATGGAAACTATTTACCTCCCATTTCTTTGTCTGGGAAGGTTTTGTCCTGAAACAGTTCTTCTATAGGTAGAGATTTGAAGCCTAAGCAGGGCTTCTAAATCCTGGTCCCACTTCTGCAGCTCTGGGGTTTGGTGATGGCTTTGAGAAGCAGATGTACGAAGCTATGGAAATAATTACTTTATGGCACTGTTCATTTGGTCAGAAAACATCCTCTAGATTAGTTCTGGAGCAATACATGGATCCTAAAACCCTTGAGAAAACCGGGTCAATCCTATTACACCTGTCTTGGTGACTAGAGGAGATGAGGCAGAGAGGTTAAGTGCTTTTTCACTCCGAGGAGGAGGTAGGCAATTGCACATCCTTGGCTCGTGAGTAATCCTGTTTACTTCAGGGGTCCATCTCCTATGAGTGTTTATCTTTGTGCAGTGATGCCAGCCCTGGTTAAGTGAGAAAGAAACCTGCCCTTTTCCAGCACAATTCCTATTTTCATTTCCTAATGGCAGTGTTTTTTCCCCCAAAGAGTGATGACTGCTATGTGTTGAACCAGTAAAACCAGTATATTCCCACAGACAACGTTCCACCTGGTCTGCTCCCCCAGATCTCACTCGCTGGCTCCCCACATTCTGCTCTGGCTGTGTCAGCTTCCGACAGAGCGCAGATGTGAGCAGCCTTCTTGTTCTGCATCTGGATCAGAAGGCTTAAATGTCATGTAAGCAATTTTGTTGAGGATTCAATTTCCTGCCTCTGCTGAACTTTGCTTAAATGACAAACGCCAAATGACGAAGCATCTGCATTCACAATCTGCTGTGAGGTCACAGGGGAATAGTGGAGGTTTTCATTCTCTGTAACAGAAGCAGTTCTTGTTGCAGAGCAGACAGAGTCACCGTGACTTAGGACAGAGTCTGGTTTTGCTCACTTCTTCCAAAAACACTCAGCTGAAAGCATAACTGTAACACTCGGAGCTGAGGCGTGCTGCCTGGCTCTGCTACAAAGTTCAGACTTTGCAAATGTCCTAGGAGTACTGAAAACCAAACCTTCCTTCACCACGTGTGATCCTGCTGCAGCTGCATTTCCCTAAAAGCAAAGGTCCCACCATGACAGCATCTCAGCTGCCAGGTGGTGGGGCAGGAGAAGCCAGGTGATGGCTCTGCTCAGGGTGCTGTTGTTCACACAGTGATGCTGTGAGGTTCAGCTCAGCTGGGCAACTTGTCCAGGAGCACATGGATGCATCTGCAGACCCGAGCTGCTGCCTGCATTCTCCAGTCTGCATGGGGCAGTCCAAATCCACTGCATTTGCCACTTTTTGATTGATTTGGAGGGGAGAGCTCACACGCAGACCTTGAGGCGGGCATGCAGAGCAGCTGGCACAGGGAGCAGTGACCAGCAGCCTGGGCACAGCAGCCTTTGCCTGGCATAGAGGAGCAAGGCACGGGAGAGCAGGATTGCTAAGCTGCCTTGGCCTTTCTTCTTGTCACTTCTAAGCAGGATTAAGAGTGCCTGCACTGCATTCTTTGCTGAGGTACATCACAGAGCTCCACAGAGGTGGTGCTCCAGCTGTGTACCTTGCAAAGAATTGGCACTGTTTCATCATTAAGGCACCTCTGCTGAAGCTCGGCCTGCAGTAGGCACCACAAACACAGGGTGTTTCCCCCCAGCCCAAGTAGTTCCTTTATTTCCATGCATCTGCCTGCACTGTCATTGGACGTGCTGGGCTTTTTTGTGGTCGTTGTGCCTGCAGCTCTCCTCCACACCCACCTCCTCATGCTGCCATTTCTCTCATCGCCGTGTTTGAAATCTCAGGGCTATCGTCAGAAGGATTCCTACATCGCCAGCCAAGGTCCACTGCAGCACACGATAGAGGACTTCTGGAGGATGATCTGGGAGTGGAAATCCTGCTCCATAGTGATGTTAACGGAGCTGGAGGAGAGAGGCCAGGTGAGCACTTGCTGTCGCAGCAGCAAAGGAAATCTGAGTGCACCCTTAAACCCTCCAGTGCCGTTCCCAGCGCTGTGCACCTTCCAGCCCTCTCAAGGCAGCCAGAAAGATGTGTATTTTCACCCTGTCTCCTCTTGCAATTCTTTTTCAGGAGAAATGTGCCCAGTACTGGCCTTCAGACGGCTCTGTGTCCTATGGAGACATCAACGTGGAGCTGAAAAAAGAGGAGGAATGTGAGAGCTACACAGTGCGGGACCTGCTGGTGACAAACACCAGGGTAAGAGTCTGCTGCAGCCCTTTGAGGAACTCTGGTTGTCCTCTTCTGGCTGCCTTATTCCTCAGCCTGCCACCCCACCTTCCTCTTGCTCCCCATTCCCATGTCCTGCTCTGCCACATACCAAGCAAATGACTCTCCCCAAGCACACGCTCCCCCTGAGAGTTTTCATGAAGCATCCAGCGAGTTGGTCCGTTGGTATGAACTGAGCCCTGCTCAGCTCTTCCTGTGCTCTTCTGCCAGGAAAACAAGAGCCGCCAGATCCGGCAGTTCCACTTCCATGGTTGGCCAGAGGTTGGGATCCCCAGCGATGGGAAGGGAATGATCAACATCATCGCGGCCGTGCAGAAGCAGCAGCAGCAGTCAGGCAACCACCCCATCACTGTGCACTGCAGGTGAGCCTGGGAGCAGCTTCAGGCTGCAGAGATTTGGGGTTTGCTTCACCCTAGTGCTGCCGTCTGACTGTGCAGCTTTGTGCATGGAGATAAAGCCACTAGCAAACTCGGGCTGCCTGCCATAGCTTGGGAATGATGGATGGTTTCCTTCACCTTCTGGTTTCTCTTTGTCAGTGCCGGAGCAGGAAGAACAGGAACCTTCTGTGCGCTGAGCACTGTCCTGGAAAGGGTGAAAGCAGAAGGGATTCTCGATGTCTTTCAGACAGTGAAGAGTTTAAGACTACAGAGGCCGCATATGGTGCAGACACTGGTAAGCCCTGGAACTCAGCAGGAATACGTGGGGACTCAAACCTGTTAAGGTGTCGAGAAAAACTTCCCCAGCTGAAGGTTTGCTCTCTAGATGAAGTTTTTCAAGAGGGGTTTGTTGCAAGGATACTCAGGTGTTTTTCAGCCTGTCTGTGTTCAAAATGGGACCTCAGAGAGGAGAGGGGAAGCGGAGTCCCTCCCATTTGCTGAGCAGGAGGCTGGGAGCACCCTGTAGGGCTGGCGAGCCCCATTTTGGGGGGGTAAGGCAAAAACAAGGTGGCATCACCACAAACCCACCACTGGGAGCTGCTCACGGATGGGAATCCATGCCCAGCACTCAGTGCCCAGAAGCCAGGGCTATCCCATCACCTGCTGCCTCCATCCCAAGACATTCTCCACGAGCTTCACCCTTTTCCCCACGTGTTGGTGTGCAGTAATACCTCAGCTAGGTCCCTGCTGCACGCCACGAAGCACCAAGTGATGTCTGAAGCGTGGCTTTTCCTCAGGTAATGCTGCACTCTCTCTGCTCTGCAGGAACAGTACGAATTCTGCTACAAGGTGGTGCAGGAATACATCGACGCCTTCTCAGACTACGCCAACTTCAAGTGAAAAATACACACACAAAAAAAAAGAAACCTGAAACAGATGACAGAAGAGTTGCCTTCTTTAATATTTTGTAATATTCTGTTTGTTAATATACCCCCCCAAAATATGTGTATATATCTTAACTGTTTTAGAGGTTGGTACCATAAGCTTCATATTAGCTGGAGATTTTATATGTAGCAAAGTGTTAGTGCAGATACTGTCAGCTCCTTTTTTTCCAATGTTTTATTGGGGAATTAAATAGCGTGATGTTTGGATTAATATTGTCATACCATCTCTCTTCTGGAGAGTTGATACAGGCTGTTATTTTGTTTGTAAATCTTTTTTTTTTTTTTCTTGAGGGAGTAAAGCCTTTTTTTAAAAAAAAAGAAAAAAAGAATAATTCTGGATCTCATCTGAAACAATAACCCACAAGCAAGCACAAGCTTTTCCAAACCTGCAGGGAAATGGTTTCACATTTTTCTGCCCGTCAGCTCTTAAAAAAAAAAAAAAGGAGAAAAGAAACCAAACCACCTTATTCTGTGTGTGTGTATGTATATAAATGTCTTAATTTTTGTAAAAAAAAAGAAGAAAAAGAGAGAGAAAAAGCAGAAGTTTCCTCTTTCAGGGTCAGGCCATCACATTGGGATCGGACAGCTGGAACCTAGCAGCATCTGTTGGGATTTCAAGCAAAAACAAAGGGGAAGGATTTTTGCTCCCTGAAGGAGCTCTGTCCCTTTGTCAGTGGGATGTGGGGGTGCCTGTCCCCGTCCCTTTCCCTCCTGTTGGTGTCCTTTGGGAATAATGGGGACACAAAATGGAAATGAATGTGGGTTGTCAGAGCAGAAGGTATAAAATAACTAATTTGTTAAGTTCCCCTCCCAGAAGGAACAGGGAAACCCTAATGCTTGCAATGAGATAGGGTGCAAGGAAAGCCCTAAGGGCAAAGAAAAGTCCTGAGAGCAGAGGGGTGCAGCACTGTTACGTTGAAAAAAAAGAGAATAATAAGGCACCCATACTTTAACAGTTTTTGTGGCATCAAGAGCTGTTGGATTAAATGCACAGCTGTGACTTTAATGAGGTTTTTCTCCTCTCCTCGCTGCTCGGAGCGGTGTTTTGGGGCTGGGGGAGCATCCCTGCCCTTTGGCCATGTGCAGGGCTGCTGGAGCATCGCTCTGCAAACAGCGGACAGCTGTAGATAATCCAGCCTAAATCCACTTCCCACTCTGCTACAAGCCCAGAGCCGTGGCAAAGAGAGGCAGCATCCAACCCTACATTTGGAGAAACTGGAGGAGAGAAGGGAAAAGGAGGGATGCTAGCAGCATCCTCTGCTGGAAGGGGAACTGAGGCACAGGGATTTGTGTCCCCCCGCCTCCATGAGCATCCTCCAGCCCTGGGGTTGGCTCTGTCTGAGCAAGCACTGGCTGCCGGCTCCCCGGGGAGTGGGGCCGACGTCAGCGCTGCCAAGCCCGGCCCTACAAAGAGTGGTGCCGAGCCCGGCCCTACAAATAGCAGTACCGAGCCCCTGGCCAGGACACAGCACTGGCCACCACCAACCCAACAGGTGAGTGCGATGCGGGGAGCTGGGTGGTGGGACCCAAATCAGCCCTAACAGCCCTCAGGTACTCGGCCTTGCTGCAATACAGGGCACCCATGGGTGCCCTGCAGCATCTCCACCTTCCCTAGGACTTTGGGGTGCCTGTTCTTGCTGCACCCAAACCCAGCCCCATGCAGCACGCTGGGGTACTCGTCCCCTCCATCATTTCCATTCCCAATCCCAGCCCCAAACAACACCCATGGGTGCTTATACCCCCTGGCACCTGCATTCCCAAATGTGACCCTGCAGTGTCCATCTTTGCTGCACCCAAGCCAGCACCCATGGGTGCCTGTCCTACCCAGCATCTCCATCCCCAAACCCAGCCCAAGTGTCACTTTGGGGTGCCCCTCTTTGCTACACCCAATCCAACCCCAAACAGCACCCATGGGTGCTTACTCCCTCCAACATCTCCACCCCCAAACTGGACCCTGCTTGTCCTTGCTGCACCCAGCCCAGCCCTATGCAACATCCATGGGTGCTCTTTCCCTCCAGCACCTCCAAACCTCCCTGCAGCCCCAAGCCCACACCACGCAGCACCAATGGGTGCTCATTTCCCTGTCATCTTCATCCCCAGATGGGACTGTAGGGTGCCCATTCTTGCTGCACCCAATCCAGCAGCCATGGGTGCCCATCCCCTGCAGCACCTCCATCCTCAGATGGGAATGTGGGGTATCCATCTCTAAAGACCCAAATCAACCCCAAGCAGCACCCACAGATGCCTATCCTCTGGGCACCTCCATCTCCAATCCCAAACACCGCTCAGGAGGTTCTTATCCCTGCCAACTGAGCAAAGGTCTGGGTGCTGGAAGCTACCAGACCCACTCCTCTATTATCTTCTCATTGCTCCCTGTTACCCCACAGCCCTGCTCGGTGCCATGGCTCCCAGTGGCTGCCTGCTGCTGGCCCTGCTGCTGCTGGCAGGCGCTGTGCAGAGCCAGCACTGGTCCCACGGATGGTACCCAGGGGGCAAGAGGGACCTCAGCGCCCCGCAGGTAGGGCCCCGGCATCCTTTCCCACATCCTCCCCTAACTGTAACCCTGTCCCCATACATTGCTCCCAGTTTCCCCCTCATTGCTATAACCACCACTCCCAGATTATTCCCCCCTCTGGCTACAACCACCCCCACATTTACAGCCCTCCAGATTACCCCCTTACACCCAGGTTATCCCTGCCAGGGTTACAAATCCCCCAGTTATTCCCCCCATCCTTACGGGATTATACCCCCTGGGGTTACCCCCCAAACCCAGCATGATTCCTGCCTGCATATTTCCCCTCCCTGCTCAGTGCTACTCCTCCCCCAGTGGTACTCCTCACACCCTATTTCCCCCCTCCCCAGGGTTACTCCCACTCTGAGGTTACCCCACCCCTCCCTCCAGAGTCTGTTCCTCCTCATGGGATTATTCCCATCC
>VXAB01005913.1:0-28193 GCA_013399175.1 Odontophorus gujanensis | reverse complement strand
CGGGCAGCGCCCCCGAGCCGCGCACGGAGCGCTATGGCAACCCGCGCCCCACCGTGAGGGGACGGGCCGCGGCCGTGCGCTCCCGCGGGGCTTCGGCTCGGCGTCGCGGCGACGCTTCGAGCTGGGACGGCCCGGGGTCTGGCGGACCCGCGAAGGGGTTGGCGGAGGAGGGGAAGCCCGGCTCGGCCTCCCACTCCTGGGCCTGGCAGGTGGGCGCCGCGCTGGAGGGCACAACCTGTCCCGCGGTGCGTGCCCTTCACTGGCATTCTCTCTGCGGGGAGAGGTCACCTTCCCCGGCATTCTACCTGCCCTCGTTTGTCTAGGGAGCGGGAAGTGTGCTTAGGGGACTGTTTTGTCCTTTTTTTATTATTATTTTTCCCTTTTTTCTTTTTCCCTTTTGGTCCTTTTTCCTTATTGTGACTTGCTTCTGCGGAGTGGGATCTAGATGAAGGATCCTCCCTGGCTGAGCCACTCGTGGACTCACAGCTGTGACACATGCCATGTGCGAGTCGCCTTTGTATAGCCCTAGTTGGGCCACATGCCCTTAGCCCACAGTTTATTGCAAGATTTGCTTTCTGTGTTTGTAGGGAATGCCGGAATAAAAAACGCATTGCAAAGGATACCACAAGAGTTGATGTCTCAGGCCTGTTCTGGGTTTTAAATAAACCTTAATCCGGGGAAGTGGGTGATCCAGGTTATAAGTCCCTACCCTCTCCTTTGTTTCATTATTTGGATTCTGTTTTGTTCTTGTGACAATTCTTTTAAGAGAAGGAAATCCACTTCATTAATTTCATCCATGTTCACTGAAACATTCTCACTGTTTTACATACAGTGACGTATGTTTAGAGTTCCTTTTTCTCTACAGGTTAGACACACAAAGTGAACAGAACAGGCCCCATCCTGCCAGTCACTTCTCTGTGAGTGAGCCCAGGGCTGCTGCCATGTCCCTGTTGTCACAGCCGCCATGTGCTGTGTTTGATGCAGTGGTTCACCTGTTCCAGGCACCTATGGGGATACCCAAACCAAAATGTGTCATCAGCTGTCGTCCCCCCCAGCTCATACAATTCTGGTTTGCTAAAAGCACACTGCACAGTTCTTGAGCTGAGCTCTGATACTGATAACTTTCTGCCTTGCTTAAATGCACTTCAGGGAGGAATGGCGAGTTTAGTTTAAACGTTGCGCAGCACTGACACAAGCATAGGATGGAAATGAATATCTGAGGTGCTTCCAGACAAAATGCAATCCACAAACAAGGCAAACAATACCATCCCAAAGTCCTATTAACTAAAAAGCCAACGCAGAAACATACATTTTACAAATATTTGCCCAGGAACTTAGACTGTTAAATTCTGTCAATATCCCCATCACCCCTGAAATTATTGCTCACCTATATCCACAGTGACCCCAAATTGTCAGAGAGAAAGCCTGCCAGCTGTAAATCCACACGGGGCTACAGCAGGATTGCAATTTATTATAAAGCAGAAATGTTACTGAAGGGAAAATTGGTGCCTATTCCCCAGCCCGCACCTGAAAGGCACACTTTCTAGAAATAAAGGATCTTCCAGAGGATTGTTTAACATTTCTTGTGAGATAGCACTGTCATATTACGAAGACTATGTTTGTTCCGTATTCCTTTTAACCTGCTACAAATACCTTTTTACGTTTTGTTTAAAAATAAAAGGGACTACTGAAATTCAACAGCACCTTGAACTAATTGAAATCTGTATCGATGTTGCAGACCTCGCATGTGAAAGTGTATTACAGAATAGTCGAGACAGGGAAATTCCCTTCTTCCCCAAAATGGTCTAGCGTGGAATAATTTTTTTTCCCACCAACACGTCTCTGATTCCAAACGAGTGCAGAAATATTTCTTATATCATTCAAAAGAGGAAATTAAGGACAAAGAGCAAACTAAATTTAAAAGCACGTTTTAACGATTTGGAAGGGAAATATGAAATAGGTGCATTTCTAGGGAGATCTTTATACGACGTGGAAAGAGCTTAATTTAAATGTGTGTCTGTACATTCCTTTAGAGGATGGAGTGCACGCTGTACTCAGAGCCACTGGATTTTTGATCTTTTTGTCTAATAATTTTCAACAGATAATAATTGTAATATAAAGTGTTCATAAACAAATTCAAAGAGCACCTGAAATCTATTCATAAATGTAAAATCCATGTTAATGTCTAAAATGCCACTGATCATGAAGAAGTATTTGTAAAAGATTCAATTGTAAAAAAATAGGTGAAACATATTTACTCAATATTTATTCCCAAAATAAATGTGTATACCTAAAAAGATGCTAACCTGCGGACAAAACGGCGAGCACTTTTCCCTTTCTGCTCGTTTCTGGTGCCAGTGTTAATAACAAAGACAGAAAGCATGTTTCACTCTTTATCCATAAATTCCTTTAAAATCATCTCTTCTCAGAGACATCCTTAGAAATTAATCAGTATTTCCAGCAAATGATTATTTTAAAACTTAACAGATATGTCATTTTCCTCTTTTTCAGTAGGTAGTTTTAAGTGCTAACTGATATGAGACTCATCAGTAAAAGGATTGAAATTAAAAAAGAAGAACTAATATGTTACAAGACAGCAAATATGTATTTTTACACACATGCTAACCATTTGGATTTTCTTTTAATTGGAAGTGTTCATAAATTATAAAATCCCACTGGAGCCAGTGAATAACAAAGTTAACTACCGACAGGTAAAATGCTGTTTTCTGGGTGTGATCCTCTTCTGCCACACACACACTTTACATCCCCACTCCACATCTCTTTTGATAAAATAACATTACCCAAAATTTCACTTGGGGAGTATTGTAAAAATAATGTGTACCTGTGTGTGTGCGTGTGCATTCACAAACACACGGAGGCAATCATCTGTTCCGTCTTCACACAAAACTGTTTGTCTATGGCTGTCTATTTAGATGCATACAGAGGTGTGCTCAGTTTTTGGCTCTGGCACAGTAATTAAGGTAGCAAGATTCAGACGTGGTTTAATGCTGAACTTTCAAAATTTAACATTAGAGTTCCTGGTTCATCTACAACAGGATGGATACTGTGTTTATAGAGTTCATTCTTGACCTTACCTGAGTAAGTACTTTAACTTAAAGTATGAGATGCACCTAGAGGGGTAATACATTGAGTTTAATAGGAAGACAGTTAATAACCTTTTTTCATCCTCATGCACTATCAATCATGGCTGTCACCAGTCTGCTGAATCAAAGCAAAAGTGTTCTTCACAGATGACTGATTAGAAACGCAAAATCACAAGATCCATCTTCATGGTCACTTTTATTATAGTCATTTTTAAACTGACAGCAACCTGCTCAGTTTCAGCAGACTGGGCATCACAAATAGTGTCACTCAGTGCAGCTAAGCATGAGAAGATGTTGGCTGGATTATACTTAAAAATAATTAGGCCCAAAGCCTTTTGTGGAAGCAAGAAAAAGGATTTTCTTGGTTCCAGCCCCATCTTTTCAACACCAGCAGTAGCCCGTGGTTTTTTTTTTGTTTTTGTTTTTGTTTTTGTTTTCGTTTTTTTGTACAGTGAGTTAATATAAAAAAATATTTTCATCCCTTTGCTTTTTGAGAATTAATCAATTTCAGATAGTCCTTGAATACAATACCTTTGAAACCTTGAGAACAATACCTTTGCTGCTAATGCGAGCAGTTAGTTTTGATAGAACCACTCTTAAGTGTAGAATTAACATTATGTACTGCTATCTGTATCATGGTGAGCTGTTGGTTTCCAAGCTCCTGAGCAATATTGCAAAAGCTAATTGTCTTGTTAACTAGATTTGTTTCAATAACGCTGTCCCCATTCAGATAAGCTGGTGAACAGTTCAACAGTTTAAGGTAATTTATAAACTAAATAGGCTCCATAAAATTTTAAATCAAAATGGTATAGAGGAGAGGGAGAGAGAAAGAGAGACAGCGTGAGGGAACACAGACACTGCAAGTTGTACTCTGCTGTAGTGTTACCGAAATGCACTGAAATCTGATTTAAGTATTCAGTAATATTGAAAGATGAAAGGAATTTTTATTTTTTATTATTATTTTTTATTTTTTAGAATTAGGGTAGATACTGAGTTTGCATCATGGCTTAACTTGCATATGCTAAGTTGAATTGAGTAAATCACTACCGACTCCAAAGAGCATTTTGTGTGCGTGTGTGTGTGAAAATTGAAGGATTGGTTCCTTAATGTTTATAAAAGCCATGCACTATGCTTAATGCTTCTTAACATAGGTGAGAAAACAATAGATTCTGGGTTGGAATTTTGGTTTAAGGACTAATGGATTGATAAGACAGCCATGACTAATTGCTGAATTAGGAGGAAGCTAAGTAACCCCCCTTCAAAACTCTTCAAGATTTTTTCCTTTATTTAAATTAAATTCCAATTCACATTTTGAACACAAAACAACATATTACAGAAGCTGAGCATCATTTTAGAATTACTTTTAGGATTCCAGTGAAATGGTGCATCAGGGTTGCCATTTAACTGGAAACCCCAAAGAGTTTACAAACACCCAGAGGTTGCTACTAAACCAGATATGTCCGACTATGATTTCTTTAATACAGCTCAAAGGACTTTAAGTCCCATAAAGAGGTAAAACTTTCCTTTAATTCACCCTTGCTAAGTATGAACAGCTTCAGTGGGTCACAGTGTTGGACCTCTCTAGCAGAACAACTTGTGTTTCTTCCCTCCCTTGCCTCTCAAAAAGGGCAGGGCGTTTGTAAAGCTGGGCCTTCCAAAAGGCAGTGCTGTTCCTTCCCACCTTCAGTCCTCATTCCTGCCTTTCTCATGAGGCCATATACACACACAGCAGATAGAATCATGCACTACAGCTCTCACTGGCACCGCTCTACCCACCATGTTACATGTGTTTTTAAAACTACACAACATGAGTAAGCATACCACTGCTGGTACCCAGCTATTTATGTTGACATATTTATCCTGAGCTGATCGTGCCAGGAGAATATCTGTAATTAAAGTATCTTTAATAGTTTTATGATATTTCCACACACTGCATAAACAGTCATAAGACTGAAGAAGGAAAGCAGGAAGTTTTATGTCCAGCTGAGATTCACATGCTCTGTAAACAGTTTGATGCTTTTTTTCCCCCAGTTAATGTTTATCTGAAGGATATAATTAGCATTTGATGATATGGTCTCACGTAGAGACTCCATGTTTGTTAAAGTAGTTTTAACATGCATTCTATTTTCTGATGAAAAATTGATACACTAATGCTGACTGACATCTGTCTAAAAATCAAAGGGGCTGAGTATGTCTGAATTTAAATTTATGAGCTTTAACCAAAAGATAATCAAGCAGAGAAACTAACAACGGCTACTGATATATAACACATTCATATTTTAATAATGAGGCTTTTGGGAGAAAGACAATGTAATTTAATTTTTTTTTTTTTTTTTTTTTTTTTCTGGTTGGTTTTTTTTTTTNTTTTTTTTTTTTTTTCTCCTGGTAGGTATTTTTATTAGTATGCTCTCAATATAAATAACTAAGGAAAGTTGACTGTAAATTATTCATGTGCCCTTTTTTTTTTTTTTTTTTTTTGTGTAGTATATATCTATTTTAAAGAGACCCTGAGATTTGAAAATAGAAATAACAGAATAAACAACAAAGTAATACATTTATTCAGGCTACAAATACTCCCAAGTTTCAACTAGAAAGTTGTCCATTCTCTTCAATATTAAATATTACTAATCTACTTCCTAGGGTTTATTCAGGCCTCGTGACCATTTTAAGACAGTATGGAAAAGGTGATTGGTACAGCTGAGCTTCAGCATATAATAAATCCACATATCTCCAATAAGGATCATAAAAAAGATGATCAGTGGTAAGAGATTTGTTTTTAATTTTCCCACTGTCACGGTGAAAGCAGATATGGACACTACATTTAAAAAAAATATTTTTAATTCTTTAAGAAAACAACTATGGAAGTCTAATTCTGTAAAATTTGGGAAAGTGTATATTGTTATACTGTGTTATTGTACATGTTATACCTTCCTAAAAATGCAGTATTTACTGTATTGCTCATTGTGTGCTTATTTACTATGTCACTAAGTTAGTTATCTACAATTTCTATTACACTTTTTAGTATAAAACATAGAGTTTAAAATTCCAGGATTTTTATAAGCAAACTTAACTATATTTCCAACTATACTTTTAACTAGTAACCCTTATCATGAAATTGCTTTGTGAGTGAAGCAAGTATTAACATAATTTTTCAAGTTCATGCTTTTTTACAGATGTTACAGTAAAACTTACTGCGTATTTAAGTATTAAACGTATTTAAAAATTTTATAATATTTTCCAAGATATAAAATATTTTATGTAATAAATAGGTGAAAGAATCTGCATTTACTTCAGTAATTTCTAATATAAGTGGAAGGGAATGGTACTTATTGCATAGAAACACACACAGAAGACAGAAGCTGAAGCACAACTTTGTTTGTTTGTTTAAATAAGTAGATCTAGCCAAGTAATTAGACCATAAAGTACCTGGAAGAATTCTCTTTCCAATGTCACTTATACTAAACATATCTACACCCATGGAAAAAAGCCCTTAAAATCCTCCAGCAGCAAACACACAGCAGCAGACAGAAACAGTAGGAATTCCCACGCCACACCTGCCTTTTTGCTGCCTGAATATGCAGAGATTTTTGTCCTCTCTTCATTTTTTTTTCTCTTTGGTTTCTGCAGTGTTCCTTGCAGGAGCTTAGAGAAGGGAAAAGTCTTTTCTGTGAGCAGCAGGTTGCAATAAATGTGTATATGTGTGTGAGAGAGAGTGTGTGTACGTGCATACGAAGAAGTATTAGGAGGGTGAGAATGGCCATCTTTCAGCATCTCTTTCCTACCTAGGACTCAGCACCTCAGTTACTGCTCACAGAGCTTTAAAGGGAAAAGAGCAGGGAGCAGAGACAATGAAAATTGCTTTTATTTTCTATTCAAATTATCAACATTTAGAATAAAACCCATTGCCAGACATTGGTATTCTCAGGGGCTAGCTAGGTACAAATTTTTACTTTCTCCTCCAAAGCTTATAGATGAGTAAGTCAGTCCAGACAGCTGCTCACTGAATTCTACATTTTTGCTTTCTCACTTTCTAAAATAACACTCACATATTATAAAGTAAGATTTTATGTTTTATTATCTCTCTCTCTTTTTTTTTTTTCCCAGTCTTTATTATCCCGGGCTTCTTTTTTGCCTCCTGGAAAATGTAATAGTCATGAATTCTTACAGGTCATCCATGCATTTTTCTTTATAATAACAGAATATTACAGGAAAGGTGCAAATATTTCCTTGTGAAACAGAGAAAACCCAAATATCTTTCTTCCAAAAATTAGGAATAATACATATTTTTGTCCAGCTGTCTAAGGATGCACGTAGAAGTTGTAGTATAAGTGTTATGTGCTAAAACACACTAAAACATGAGTGTGATACAGTTAGAAAACATCAGGAGAAATATCTCATTTATCAAGTATCAGGTTCAGGGATAAGCACACAACCTTTGTTTTTCTTTTACCTCACTTTTAGATGCAGACTAAGGGATAGTCTCGATCACAGTCTGGTGGACTAAAAGGAAAATGTTATTTTCATATAAATGTCCAGCAAGGACTTTAGAGCACTGCTGTGGAATGCAAAAGGGGTAAAAAGCATTCCCCAAATTTTCTTGTCCTGATGATAAAAGAATACTTTCGGTGCTACAGTAGAGTTTGATTTTTTTAATATTTGATCTTTCTTTGTAGTTTTTACTCATACTTGACTGTATTTAGGACCTGTTTTCATCTTTGTAAAGCACTAGGTTTTCCTTCTTTGTAAGCTACTCTCCCATAGTGCATCTTAGTTTAATTCATTCTTAGCGTAAGAAACACCCAGGTTCAATCTGGAGACCTCCTTCCAACATAATTTAGCTAGACCTTTTTTTAGTAAAGGTTTTCTGGTTTTCATTTTCACTTCATATTCTCAAATAAAAGATCCTTTGTTGTCTACCATTTGATTGGCCTTAATGAAAAACACTCCATTTTAACTTAACAGTATTTCCCTTTGAATTTATTATATTTAAGGACACTGTCAAAAATCAAGCATTTAATCTCAGGTTTTTATACTTAAAATTATATTACTATCATATGGTTCAATGAGGTGATGTAAAAGTATATTGAATTGATTTCAAAAAGAAAAGTGAAAAACTAGCTTCATTTTAATATGAAACTAAATACTATGGCTAATGTGCAGATTGGGTATGGTAGTTGACTTTAAAGACTAACATGTGACAGGGTGCCAACAGCTGAATTGTGCAGTATTGACTAAATGAGGTTCACTGATTTGTATTGAGGCTAATATCTTCTTTAAACAATTCCGTGTAAATTGTGCGTATAAAGTCATTGGAAGCTATTTCTCAGGACAGCCTCGCTAGCTAGCTACCTGCTGGAGTGAGGAAGATAATCAATAGAAAGAAATAGAGCTGAGCATGAGACTAGGAAGCTTCAGAGCAGTTAGTGCTGATAAAAGTAGATGATGTCAATATTTGGGAATAACACAACTCTAGGATAACAGACAAAAGAGAAGTGCATATGTTGTAGAGCGTTCAAACAGGGGCAGAATTAATGCATAAGTGGCAGATGTTGCCCCAGGCTGCAAAAGACATTATTTATTCCAGGTATTGTTAAATTCCTAGTGAAACACCACTGTTCAATATAGTGTATTAAAATTATATCTAGCAATGAGGAGTCAGGGTATTTTTTACATGGATGGAAATTCTCAGCTATAAAGAAGCTGATGCACTCTATTGATACAGAGCATTTTCCACATTATCTCCTTGACCTCAGAAGAAAGAACCTCTGTCAAAAATGAACACTGCAAAAGCAGTGTTCAGCGCTCTTTAATTAAATGATTATTTAGAACCAATATTTTAAATAGCAACAAAACCAAAGTGGAAGAGCATAATTTGGCAGAAGTAATTTTTTTCCCTGTAAGGATGTAGACATCCTTGAGTGCACTCTCTATGCCCCCCCTTTTTGTGTTTGAAGATTACTGAAACAAAAAATTCCCAGTGCTCATTCAGGATTATAATAGGATGAATGCTTTTAGCTGTAGTGTCCTTATTGGTAGTGAAGTATTGGTATATTTTTGCTAATTTAATAGTAGAAATCAGTTTTCCTCTTGCTGTCAGGCGATGAATTTTTGTTCTTCTATGCTGATCTTTCTGTTGATGTATTATGACATAGTCTGTCAACATGAACAGATATGTGAAAGGGAGATTGGGTGACTGAGACATGCAACCTGAATATGGCTTCTCTTGAATTTTAAGCATATTATCATGTTTGGGTACAGCCAGTGTAAAATGAGGGTAGTTTTTTCTTTTTTCCTTTTCTGTATTTTGATGTAGTTTAAGCTAAAGCAAAAGAGGTCGACTTTGACAAGGTCCTAAAAGCAGAGTAGATGTGGTAACTCCAAAACAGATGCATGAAAGCTGAAAAAGCTTTCACGTCTAAATCAATAGCCCTTTAAAACTAGTGTTTGTGAAACACCAAAGTTTTTGCAGAAGAACTAATGCAGGCTTATCTGATTATTAAATATTGCCATCGCTTTTTTAAAGAATTAAATAATTCCACAAGGTTTACATGGTTTTGTTGTCACAGATGTTTTTATTGTTTGGTGTTAGATATCTGGATTATATCAAGTAGGCGATTACTATGTCAGCTAAAAAGGTCAAGTTCCATACTTCTTATTTCAAACCATCATAAAGAAATCTTTCTGTAATGACTCACGCATCTGTACTGTAGATCTCTCCATACTCACTTTAAAAAAGCTCCTATCTGACGTATGTCTTAACGTAAAAAATCCATGTTTTGGTAATTAATACACTGATAATATTCAGATGAAAGAGAAATACATGTGAACTCAAATAGTCAATCTTTCCCCAGCAAATTTCTCATTAAAATAGTGATATTAATCACTGAGTATACAATTCCTAGCACTGAAAGTTACTGTCATTGGAATGATGTGCTATAAAAACATTCATATACTGTTCTTTTCAGGTTGCTGTTATTTAGTTGTGATATGTACCGTCATGCCCTCTAAAAATTATAGGAATATATAAGATTCTTACTTTAATACTTGACTCCAAAGAAAGCTTCATTGCAAATAAAGCATGCATTTTGATTTGGGACACAGTGAAAAAATCTTTAAAGATATATACATCAACTAATTTGTTAATCTTGTGCCACTTTCAGAATTTGTCACACATATAGACCAGGAAATTGGCTTCATCTCATTCTACCTCTGTGTTGAATTAAAAACCGCTTCTGCAAAGAAGAGCATGATGTGGGGAAAGAATAAATTTAGTTCTTTCTTTAGTAATGCACATATATTTCCATACATTTCACATCCTAAGGGAGCCTGTGAACGCATTCAATAAATACAAAACTGTAAATCCAGGAAAAAGGAATTTTTATATTATAAATTTCACATAGGACTTTAGTCTTAAAAGATCTAAAATTATAAATGTCACTATGCTTTTATTCTTTGGTCAAATACAGGATATGGAAAAAAATGAAGGCACTGGTATTGTTCATTAATATTTCTGAGAATATCAGATGTTTTAGAACAAAAACATATTCAACAACAACACTTGAAGATTAACAAAATATGAGGTATGTCCTGCCAAGCTAATTTTAACTTACATATCCTAAAATCAAAATCATATATGTAAGCATTTATATGGAACAATTGACTAGCTTCACCTTATATATTAAGGTCAGCAAAAAGAGGAGTTTATGGATAAAGGGCAATAATAAAGAGGCAGCCTTTAAACATGATTAGTTAGTGTCTATTAAAGATGTGTTAAAATGAAATATATACTGCAGATGAAGGAAATTACTAACTCCTACTGGGATGATAGACTTGCTATATGTGTATTTCACTATACCTTTAAAATATTTGCGAATTTGACTGCATTCTGAAGAGACAGAGCAATGTGGGAAATTTATGAGGGTCTGACGGAAACAGGGCTAGGAAAGATTATGGCATACTTGTTTAGAAAAACTGAGAACTGAAGGTTCCTGATTTACACTGACATATATCTAGATGAAACTATAGTTTGCAAATTGCCTAGAGGAGCTATCTTTTATTAAGTGTTTGATGGGTACAAAAATGTACATATCTATTCCAAAACATTCTAGGAATACTGATACTATGTTTGCAAAGCAATGGTAATGTTTTAAGATTTTCTTAAATATTTTTATTTTTTACAGTCACTTTACCAGTGTTGTTCTGACAGCTTGTGCCTGTTGACAGAATTCCATGGACAGGGAAGTTGTGTGGCATTATTTGGTATTCTTGGGAATTTCAGCGGAGTGCTGAAATTGTAGCTGCACTACAGCACTAGGAGAAGTCAAACTGCAGCCTAGCACTTTTCATCTTTTCAACACACTGTTAACATTTTGGACACAGTCTATGTCTTCACAATTAGAGAAGGGAAGGTGGATGTTGTAATTGAAGACTTTCAGTATGAATGTCTTTCTAAAGGCTATCAAATTTAATGCTATGCAGCAATGTCATTACATAAATTTATTTTGAAATTAGACAAAGAGCAACAGATAAGGAGTGCAGTTTTACCAAATGCTCTAAGATTCCTTTCACAGAAAGCCTGAAACACTGGTAGGATTCATGCTCAGGTCAACTTCTGCTTGTTTCATTCCCACTGACCCAAGGTGGATGACTTGTCAAAGGTGGATGGCAGGCTGGCTTTGCACCATTATTTTCAGTACATTAACTTCCCCTTTCTTTAGGAGCTGTTACATTTTAATCTTATTTTAAATCATTATTATCATACTGGAAATCTGTATTAGTCAGTGCAATTCTTCTTTCATAACTCACATTTTATTAATGCAATTAAAATTGGTATTTACTAATGCTTCAGGAACAAAATTATAAATTTAAGATCAATTTAACAATGGATGATGTTAGGCTTTCTAGTTCTGTCAGCATATTTTCAACCCAGGTGAATGCATTATAGAAATATTTGGCAATATTTTACATAATAATCTACCTGTTAGGTGGGAAGATTTGTCAAGCCCATAGGTACGCTATTATATACAATTATATATAAATAATGTCTTTATTTATTTACTTTTTTTTCACACACAGATGTGAAACAGGATTAAAAGATCAGCATTTTTACAGATTTCACTGGCCTCTAATAATACTCATACCATAATAAACAGTATTTGTTTGCCATTGAAAGATTTTTGTTGGCAACACAGGAAACCAAATTTATGATCAGACAACTATTTACACTTTCCTTATGGATATATGTTCAGTGCACTGACAACTTTACGAAAGCATTTCCCTGTTATAGTATAGCACAAAGACTTCTACATCTGTGATTAGCAACATGCACCAAAGAATTTTTCAGTAGCTAGCATACTTCTCTTAAATCATTAGCTCATCAGATCAGGGCAAAGATGCCTGGATCTTTCTGAATGTTTGCATAGTCCCTAGCATAACATAATGTGTACTAGAATATAAGGAAATAATTGGCACTTGTTAGTTATAAGCAGCACTTGTTAGCATAGGCTTTCTAGCATGCCAACAAGCAATTAACCTCAGAATCAGTCAATCACCTTTTCCTGGTTAACTCACATTACACTTTGAGGAGAGCTGCCATCTTCTTGTGGAAAAATACATGTAATATTGCCCCTAACCATGATGTGCATTCTAGACCAGTGTAACTTTATTCTATTCAAAGAGTTGGAGCTTTCTAAATAGGAGTGTAATCAAGAAAACTATTTTTCTTCCATGACTGTAAATTAGGAGTAAGTGCACTTAATTCATTGAGATTGCATCTTTGTAAAACTGTGGCACTGAAATCAGAATCAATGTTTTCTTTAGGTACCTAAGAGGTGAAAGTGTAGTACTGTATGTAAGTCAATCAAAGTAATGACGTTGCTTAGCAGTGTAAATGCAAAAGAGTAGATTGCTGATGCCAAGAAATTTGCACCCATGTATTGCACATGTCAATGAAATGGAGGCTACATTGCAACTGCAGTGCAGTGTGGAATCAATGCCCTAATTAGTGACTTCATCTCTATTAGATATGTCTGACTTCAGAAAATATGGTGAGGGATATTTATCAGCTCATCATTACTAAGGGAAGCAAGAGTAGCTTTTCCATTCTTTTTTTTTTTTTTTCTTAGATGTGGCAAATGCCTTCAATTTATTTTTTTATAGATATAGCAGACCATGAGAGTTTTATGCTTTTTTTTATTTTTTATTTTTTTACAGATCAGATAGATTGCTAGGGATTTAACGGGATAATTTTTGCATATTTGCTTACATATAAGAATGGTTTCCATGGAGGAGAGGCATGGACATCCCAAATTGTGTGATTTAAAGGAGATCATTTAATTCCGATAGGAGGCAGCAACTTCCATAAATGACAACATTTTTTTCTTTTCAGAACTCCACTGAAATGCTGATTTGACACCTGTATGAAGCATTATTTTTAGAAACAGGGACTGGGGCACTTCTTCTCCCTTGACTACCAAAATGACATATAAATATCATTTATTTTACCTTTTCTGTGAATTTTGTGACTTGTGCCTTGGTGTGTGACTGCGATGTGCATTTTTTGTTGACAGATGTGAATAAGGTATAGAGTCCTAAATAAAAATGTACCTGATCCAAATAGGAAGCAAAATGCAGGATAACTTAAGGAAAAAAAGAAAACATGGTCTGACTGTATTCCTGGTCATTTCCATATGGGAATAAACAGATCAACGTGGAATATTTTCATAGGTAAGTGAGTGATGGAAACAAAAATTGAGACTTGAAGCCTGTAGGACCTCATATGAAAGGCTCCTACATATTTAATTTCAAATAAATAAATCTTTCAATTGTGAATTGAAGTCTTCCCAGATCAGGTAAGAAAGCTATAGAACAGGAAGTTCTTTAGCTTCATAGAAGTTTAGTTAATATTACTTAACATTTTCCATCTTTCAGGGTCAGAATTCCTCTTGGGTGTGTTTCAAAAATTAAATCTTCTGTGATTTATTATTATTATTATTATTATTTGTGTTCTTTTCAAATAATCACTGTAGAAATCCTACTGAGGAATATTCTGATCTCAAATTGCTTTACATTTGATTAAGTTAACTTTTCAAGCTCCTATTGCTGGTTGGACATTACATGAATGCTGTTAGTCATTATTCAAATGTAAAAACACTTATTTGTGAAATAGTAATTTTAAAATATAACAGTATGTTTAAGTCAACCTTTGATAATGAGTTTTCTTCTGCTTCTGAGTATGCTTTAGCTAAAAATTGCAATTTTCATCTTACCTTGATATTCTGTCCACTTTTCTTGGTTCTAGAATCTACATCCTCAGTGCTGCTTGTAAATCAGCATTGTTAGGGAAGGAAATGAACTTAAGGTATAAGAATATGAACCTCTCTCTCATTCCAGTGCAGAAACACAAGCAGCAGAATCAAGACTCAGCATATTTTTTTAATATTAAGTAAACTTCCTGGTGCAACTGTGGTAGAATAAGAAGATATATGAAACTCATTGGTTTCATTGTACATTGCATATAGCTGTTACATGCCACTAGACAGAAAAAGTGTTTTAGGCTATATTTCTTAAAATATTTAACAGTTTTAAGAGCTTTTAAATCAAAGAGGTATTGTTGATAAAAAAATTTTTGTCAGTATTCTGTGTAAGAACATAAAGAAAATCAAGAGAAAGTATAACCAGGTGAAGTGGAAGGAAGTGTCCTCACTGATGAAGAGAGAAAATGTTTGTTTAGATACAAAACATGTTAACTGGGAGTACTTTTTCTGAAGTCAGCATTATAGACCAGATTTATGATGATCATTATTCGTATAGACTTATAATGTTAACTCGTAGCATGTTGTGAGCTCTGAAAGTTTGTTAATTTTGTTTTTTTCTTGTTTAGACTAACTGATATGTTTTCTCATATTTTTTACTTGTAGATTTACAGAGATAATAGGATTTTTCTTTCTTTGTTCTGCCTCAATAACAGTTCTATTGTCTTTTTGCCTAGGGAGCTAGAGAGCAGTCTTGGTCATTTAACTCGTATCTTCAGCATGTCCATGCAGCACAGCACATTTTTGCCTCTTGGTTATTAAAACAGGCCATAAAAATCCATTTTAAATGGTGACTTAAGAAATGCATCCTTGTCAATAAAGAAAAATTTGTAGCCTTCATCATATCTTATGATTAAAATATATGGTTGCATAAAATAAATTGGTATTATTTATTTAGTGTAAGTGCTTTATTCTGATATTTTCATACTTAATCACACATTTTCTTTTCCTAGGTACCTTTTTAATGCTGAAATGGGCATGCTAATTTTGAACTATGCGGTAAGAAGCTCCTTCTAAAATATTCAGTAACTTATTTACTGGAATTTAACAAGCTATGTACTTCAAAGCTTCTTTCTCCTCTAATTATGTGCGTGAACTCTGCAAATTGTATTGCCAAATTGAGATTTGGCACAGCAGCAGCAGTGCTGAAGCAGCCCCCACCGCTAGGAAAGGTACAAACACGGGCAGGCGACCTGTGATGGGCCAAGAGACCTCACTTACCAGGATTTGCTCACGGTTATGCTTCTGGCAACTGACATTTCCATTTTACTCAAAGCTTCTACCTTTGTGTCATCAGACAAAGCCCCATGAGTGGTAGCACAGCAAACTGTAGCCTTCATTCTCAAGTTCGAAGAGGAACAGTTATTTACATGCCTAAATCGCAGAACAAGCTGTTCAAAGGTCACTCTGTTACCCACTGTTTTAAACCACTAAGTTTTCTATAAGCTCTATATGGAAAAGACACATAATTTGGGCAGAAACATTTAATAGGTTGTTTTTCTTCTTTTATTTTTCTTTTCTTACTGAATGATCTGATTTTTGTATGACAGAGGAACGATGAAGATGGGATGTTTCTGTCATTCCTTACCATGAATGATTGCTTAAAGAGACCATCAGAGATTGCAAGACAAATCTCCGACACTTCTTAAGATTTTTATGTTCTGAAGAAAAATGACTTTTAATTGGTTAGGATTTTAGAGCTTATGATGTAAGGAAAACTACTGATTCCTGCAGTGACTGATCCTTTACTGTTTTTATCAGACTTTCAACTGAGCATTTATACTCCTTTGTTTTTGAATTCAGACAAATGTTAATTGTTTTACTGTTGCACTGTCATTTTCCCCCACTCCATTTTAGACATGTTTTCCTGAATGCAAACTTTAATTTAGTGACAAGAAGTCTAATTTCCAGACATGTACTGTTATCAGTAGAAGTACCAAGATGTGTGAATGGTGATTTTAAGGGAAAGCACAAATAATGCCTTTATTCCTTCGCAGATGAAGCACCGAGAAGTCAAGGTTATTCAACAGAAATGAATAAATGCAGCTTGAAATATCTTAATTTTCCAAACCACAAAAGCAACTGAAACAATAATGATAACATATAAACCAACAAACAGAAAAGTTGGTTGATTTTCTTAAAAAATTTGAAACTTAAAAAAAAAAAGAAAGAGGGAAATTTATCGTTTGACAAGGTGATTAGGGTAGAATGGAAGACTTGTCTCAGAGGCTGCTTATGCTGCTATTGCACAGTAAAACTGTGTAGGTCATTTAATCTCTCTTAGTTGTCCTTCTTGTAAGAAATGAGCTGATAACACCCACTTCAGACTACTGTTGTGCAATATTCAGATGTTTCACAGCACAATAGAAAAGTGTTTCACAGTGTACTTAAAATTTGCCTGTTAAACTTCACGTTTTTGAGATAAAAGTAAATGTGGGATACAAATCTTGAAAGATCTCATAGGTGGTGGTGGCAGCTTTATGCTTTTCTGAGATATATTTTCTTTTTGGATGTTTGTTTTTTAGCTGTTTAATGGGCTAATTTTTTGGTATAATCTCTGGAATATGTATGTCTCCTATGACTGACAGAAAGTATGGCTGTTGTAAATAAAAAGTCTCTTTTAGGAGATCCTGTGATCAGCAGAATTCTGTCACCTTCACAAAAACATACTTAGCATGGCATATATTTCTCATTTCAGCTAATGAACCTTTAGAGATATCTTTGTCTGGCCAACATCTCAAGCCTGTTTGCTAAATGATATTACTGGAAGACTCCTTACCATTAAAGCAATTCAGACTGAGTCAAACAATATGTAAATGACATAGCTTTTCTCCATAAATAAGCAAATTGACGTTTCCCAGTTTCAACAGTTTGTGGGCTGGTTTGGCCTGATTCCATGACTAATAGGGTGGGGGACCCATGGACACACGCCCTGGGAAAAGGGGGAGGGGGAAAAGGGAAAGGGTAGAGAAACGGGCCTAAAAACAAAATAGCGGCAATGATCTGAGGAGGAAAACCAATTTACTAAATAAGAATCAGAATGCAAAATAACACAATATAACACAATATAATTGGAACTGAAGCTAATAAAATGAAATGAGAGAGAGAGTGTCCAAAACCAAAGGCCTCACTATACAACTGAAGGCAAGATGGCAGGAAGGGTGCACTGCGGAGAAAAGCAGCAAAAAAAAAAGAGGGTACCTTGGGACTTGTGAGCAATTTTATCTTTACCTTTCAGTGGAAAACAGTAATGCAAAGTTTTCTGGGGTATGTAGTTCTTCTCTTCTGAGAATCAGGTTCCCAAAAATTTGTCAGTCCATGCAACTGGAGCATTAACTCTTTGACTGCCGGTGCCTTACATGATGTTATGATGTGGTGTACTTATAACAAAAATCATAAATCCATTACACCCAGTGCAGCAATATGCTTCTTATTGGTACTGCTAATACCGTAGTCTTGAAAAAGTTATCTAGAAAAGACAAACTGAGAAAAATTTGGTGTAATATATTTCACAGTGGACATCTACATAAACGTCTTCAGATCAGGATTGTGCTTCTGAAGTGATTCCTGATAGTCTCCACTTACAGTGCTATGTTTAACACTGAGTTAGTGTTGTCTCATGGGCAGGAATCAGCTTTGTTTTTGAGAAGGCTAAGCTGAGGTATATTGTCTGGTACTCATGCCAGTACTCCATACTCAAACAGAGACCAGGTTCATGGAACCATATAAAGTGATCCTGAGGTGAGGGCAGCAGGGCTACACTAATTCTAAAGAGACTGGACATCTTCCAATCGTTACACTATTTGTTCTTCATAAACATAACATTAGTGAGGCTACAGAATCCTGCATCAGTTGTTAACCACCAACCCTCCTGAGTTCACAGAGGATTCTGCAAGGAAGGAAAGTGCACAGAGATCCCTGTGTTGATGGTTGTGGTTTGCTGTTCATTTCCCAGATCTGTAAGAAATGGTCATGGACTCTTTCTGAGAGAGGCTTGAGACGTAGATACTGCCAAGGTAGAATGATTTAGAAAGAAACATTACTTTCCCCTGGGTTTGTACTTGAACAACAGGGACAGAGAAGAATATCTTGCACTGTATTTACAACTTAAACTAAATTTTTCTTCTGCAGCATGGACATATTAGCCACTCACATTGTAATTAGCTGGGACTACAGGTACAATAGTTTATTTGCTGTAGATTTTCTCAGATTTTATAAATAGAGAAAGAGAATTTCTTGAAAGAACAAGACAAGACTTGGATTGCTGTGAATCTCCTTTCAATCATTTTGATGACTGCACGTTTTGTACTACATAAAAGTGTATCAGCAGAGAATTAGTGAAAGTTGTACAAAACCTATATAAAACTAAAAGTTATCTCTACAGAAAATATGGAAGTACTATTGATGTCTACTCTCAAAATAGGCCTATAGTAGTGTGGCTGAGATTTTTTCTCTTGAGTATTCTAAGCCATGCCCTAGGCTTGCCTATAGCTTTAGGTTCTTGCAGTGAAGCTGTGAAAGGTTTTCTGGCATTGAACAATGGTCAGAGTCTATGACATGAGAGATATTAAAAAAAAACACAAAAAACTCATAGTCATTTATATTTATACTTGAAACTTCCAGCATTTAGGGTTGGAAAGGCAGCTAAACAAAGACGGAACCAAATTGCATTATAAAAACATCCAAATTAGGAATGCAGAATTTTATTTTCAAGATATCAGTGAAGTGACAAGGATGTCCTTTATTTCCATCTTTACCAGTGTTAAGAACCAGCTCACAGCTGAAGTGCAGGTTATATCACTGACATATGCTTGTCAGATACCATCAAAGGTATCAGGTACTACAGGAAAATGTAAGTGTTATATGATACAAAAGGATGTATTAGGATTGTTGGTAAGGTAAAAACTAAAACAGAGGGTAACCCATGAACATAACCTTTCATATATTATCTGCCTTTATTTAAATCCAAAATGGTTTATAGTTTTAAGGGACATCTTTTGGACTCATGTTTTAATTGTGAAAATGGTTAATTTGTGTATAGTCTAATCATGTTACTATTTCAAGTTACTTTAATTGCAGTACTTACGTAAGTTCAGGAAGCAGAATTTCATTCCATCTGGTGATTACTTATTTACTTACATTAATCATACAGTCAGAAAACATGGAATCAAGAAAAAAAAAAAATAAAAGGAACTACTGAAAACTTGATTAAACATACTAGAGAAATTAATGTGACTAAGTGTGCCCATATGGAACTTAAAAATTTCAGCACACTTCAAGAAATTAATGTAGAAAACAAACAGGGAACTACAAATGCTGTGATTTCCCCAAGAAACTCAATTTTCCTACTGTTTGAACTAGCTAATATATCAAAAGTATACAAATATAAAAAATAGTTTTTGAAGCTATTTATATTTTATTATTTTTTTCAATTCATGTATATACTTACTGAGATTGATACATTTTGCTTTCACTCTGCTATGAATCTCTGAGACATGTTAAATACTTACGGGGTCCTATGATGTTAACTTAAGGATAAAAAAAGCGTTCCCACTTCGTCGTATTAGGTCCTTCAGTAAACTATTCTCAGGCTTGAACAGGTGCATGACTGACCTGAGGAAGAGGTATGTTAAACATTTTAGAAGTCGATCACTTTCCAGGTCATTAGTCCTTCTGACGTCTCTAAAATGCCCTAGAGGAACCTACAGATCATTGCTCTCTAACATATAACTTTTAGAATTCTATTCTTCATCCACAACAAGTCTACAGATGGACCTCTGTGCAGTGTAATAAGACCATCCTTGTCTGCTGTCCGAGACATGGAAGACATTTTGTATTTTCAATAACTTATTTGGGCACTAATATATCAAAATCTGTGGTGATTTATACTGGCAGAAAGTATCAGATTACATCACAAACAGTGGTCTTGCTTTATTGTTATGGACGTTCAGACTACACAAAACATCAGGTTGCAGTGCTGTGCTTTTAGAACTGCAGTGGTGTGTGAGTGGGCACATGTGCACAGCAGATCACTAGTTATTGCAGCAGAGGCAGTCTCTGCTTCTGCTATATATTTTCACAACAGATAGGCTCTTTTGTGTGTGTGTGTGTGTGGGGGAGGGGGGGGGGGTGTCATATGGTATAACACTTTTACTAGTTGACTCCTCCTACTTTTCTTCAAACCACATCCTGATTTTTGGCCTCAGAAACCAAACACATGCACAGCTTGCAGAACAACACATGATATTGTTTCTGTATAACATCATACCAGCTGGGATATAAATTCTTACAGACAATTTTATGTGAAAGAAAAATACCTACATTAAGACATTTTCCATAGCTATGCAATACATACCACAGTAGAGCATATGGTCTAGAGTCAGAGATCTTCACTTATAACAAAAGCCCCAAGTCAGGCCTCAGATCTTCAGACAGTGTAAGTTTTAATAGATTAATTTCTTTCTATTTTTTTTCATACTTTATTGTATTTTGGATTTCTGGAATCTAACATCAGCTGTTTTGATGCAGTGTTGAAGACCCTTAACCTTTCTTATTTATCCAGTGTGGAACCTCGTAAAGCTATTATTTAACTAAAAAACAACAAATATTTGGTGAAACTCTAACTTATATCATGTTTTGAAGATATACCATTAGCAAGAGCTCATTATTTGTGGGAAATTTACTTCAACGCTTATTTTCACTATTAGAAAACTGTTCTATATTTGATTTGTCAGTCTTCAGCTTTCAGAGCTTTCTCCAGATTTTTTGTGGGTGGAGTGGTTGTTATTTTATTCTCCTTTCATGATAAATAAGATTTGGATATAAATATTCCTCACATTATCTATAAACTGTTAATCAAGTCACTCCCAATCCTTTTTTTTTGATAATCAGTTAATCACAGTAAACAATTTTCTCCTACTCTCAAGTTATGCAACTTCTTATTTCCTTCTACCATTCCTGTTAAAATATGGACAGCAGAACTATGGGAAATATTCCAACACTTGCATCAGGATTCGAAGATTACATTAGCTCTGTTCATGCAGTTTCACAGTGGGAACTCATGTTGAATTGCTAGTCCACCTTGGCTCATAAATCCTTGCAGAGTTGATGCATTTTGAGGCCATGTACCCCATTTTTGGGGGGATGAAATTCTTTTGTACTGATGCATAAGCATCAGTATAATATTCATCTCTTATAAAACAATATCTTTTTTTATCATTATTTACTTATTTTTTAATGGGCCTAACTTGTCAAGAGATCTCTTCTTCCCTGAGATCATCGTTATGTACTACTCACCTGCCTCTCCTCTCATCCTTAACATTGTAATTTCTATATTCGCTTCCAGATCACTGCTGGGAATAATGAGCAGCAGTGGGCCTAGAGCTGATCTCTGACAAATACCATTAAAAGGAAGACGATAATAATTTCCATTTTAAGATATATTTTGATCATCCACTGACAGACTCTTAATGAATTGAAATTATGAACATTAATGCAATGTAGTAGATTCTTTTTCTTAATAAAAATATCATAAAACAAACTTTCATTGTGTTTTTATCAATTAAACCATTGGAAGACACATATCCCAAAGATGTATAGAAAAATTAGTTGATCATGTCGAAAAAGAAAACTCTAAGAATTAATATTCTTCAATTTGTTCTGCTCAGGGAACTTCATTTCACTTTAGTAACAGTACTGTTCATCTTTCAGAACTGGAGAGATTATGGTTTTTCTGACATATATCCTTGTAAAGTATATAGAGGCTTTTTGAGTTTGTTGACATTTTCTTTAAGAAGCCTACAGAACTGGGGCTAGGCCCTGGTGTATGCACTGTCTTCAGTTATTTTTAACATTTTTTACTAACACTATTTTTCAGATGGGTAGTGTATGCTCCATAATTTTCCACAAAACATTTCATTGATAAAATTAGAAAATGAATCTTAACTAATTCTTAATCTGTGCTTTGGCATGCATACCTTGTATTCATTTCTGTCTGTAAGAGGTATCCTTGTATCTGTCATGCTGACAGCTAAATGTACATCTGCAGTCCTCTCAATGCTTTATGAACATCATAGCTCCTCTCCTACCTCTACCCCAGTATTTGAGGGAGTTTAGTAGTGTGTCTGAATGGGGCCTGAGTTTTCGAAAGAAAAGGGGAATAAGCTGATGACCTTTGAGGAGTCTTATTTAAAATTCTCCCCTTTTTTTTGGACTCCTCTCACATACAAAATAAAGTTCTGGTGAAGTTTGTGAAAAATAAGTTTCCAACAAGTTTATTCTTGAAAAATGATAATCTAAATCTTTTGAATTTATTGGACATTTCTGTCTTTGTGTAGGCTGAATAACACAGCTAATAGCACAGTAATAATTACATGTCATTCTCTTTATCCTCTTTGTGCACTGCCAATCGGCAAAGGTGTCTCATTTCACACATCATTTGCTATGTCCTATGGTAATACTACATATTTTGGGGAATAGCTCTTGAATGTAGTCATTAATCTCCATTTTGGGATGTATAGTTCCAGATTCTGGGCCCAATTCTGTAATTATTCTATGTGCTAAAGTCGATGAGCTAGTTAAGTCTCTGCTAAGTTCCCAAGAGAAAGAGTACAGGTAACTTAAAACCACAGAACTGTAGGTTCTCCCTCTCCTACAACTGAAATGCACTGACCACAGCCCATGCAGAGAAGCAGGTTACCCTATTTGTCTGCAGTCAAAGACATGTAGGGTAATGGCAATAAGTGGGAATTTGGGGACTGTGGATTATTCTGGACAATCTTCCCACTTGGTGAAGTGAAAGCAAGTCATTCTGACTGTCTTACTCTGGTGAAGGCAGCTAGAACAAAGGAGGACTGCTAGCTCCTACTGAGGCAAAGCAGCCACAAGTCAATAGGAATCCAGATCCAACTTCAACACAGAGACAGCTTGTGAAATTGAAAAACAGGAACAAGACAAAAAGTACTATACGTGTCTGTGAAATCTTATCAACCCTGGCAGAGATATTTATTGCTCACTGATGACTGAGAATCTTGTCTTGCCCAGAGACTAGTTGTGAGTTAGTAATGGAGTAAAAATGTGGGCTGAACAGAGAATGACAAGTCTATTGCTGATTGCTCTGATGTCACGCTTTGGGAACAGCAGCCAGAAATGTGCAACTCATTCTGCCTGTAGAATCAAAGGCACCTAATTACAATCTCATTTTGTTAAAATACAGCACTAATGACTTGCTTGTGCAGTAGCTGGATACCATATCAACTGCTGTATAAGCTAATTTTTTCCATTTTAACAATCCTAGTTACAGTATCTGACAGCCTGTGCATAAACATTTACCAGTTTTTGCTGTGTGTCATTGGAGAGGAGAGATGCAGTAGTTACCATGAGGCAGTAAAAGCGAGAGGAGTCACTAGAAGTTAAGCTTTGTACTAAGATGTCCTACCTCACTTTTGAACAGCTTTGACTCATTCATAAATACTGGTCTTTTAAAAATCAGACCATGCTTCCTCAGGTCAGATTATTCTGTGGTGCATCAGCAGAGGTTATGACCTGTTCTCTTTTGTCCTCCTCTCAGTTAATTTTTATTATGTCTCCGTCTCTTTTTTTTATTTTTTATTGGTACTGTTTGTACCTTTGAGTTCCTTTCCTGCCTTGGGCTGCTTCCACATGTTTGGTACAAGTTACACATCATCTTCTAAAATTTTATTAATAAATACATATACACATTTTCAGAACTCTCATTACTTACAACATCTTATTTTATGTTAGGTGTTACTTCTATTATCTTTCAAGCATCCTGCTGAAAGCAAATATATTGTCAAATATGAAGGGTACCATGCATTGTTCCCTGTGTATGGTTTTCCTTTAACAAATACTGAATTAAGCATGTGCACAGGGGGCATGAATTGACACTCGGACTATCATATGATATTCCATGAATTTCTCTTCAGAACATTCTGTATATTTAATCTGTTCATTATAGCAAAGTCTATGCTATTACATATTTATCTGAAAGGAGTTTTCTGAAATCACTGAAATAAGCTTAGGTTTATAAGCACCTGTGTTTTGGAACACAGCAAGGACAGAGTTTATACTAGGCTACATTTTTCACATGACATTAGATGGCTCCAGCGTTTGATATGTTTGATTTTCCCCTACATGCCCAATGCAATCTATTACGTGTGTAATTCTATTTTTGAGTATGTTCTTTCTTCAAATGTGAGTAGAAATAATTCTTTTATTGTGGCTGGTGTTTTGACAGTACCCATCCTTCTAAATCTATATAACTGGCTTTTTCTCCAAGTGCTGAGCACTTGTCCCCCCAGACCCCTGCCAGTTGTTTTCAATAGCTTTTCATGTGAAGGTGTGTTACTATAACCTTTTGTGTCAAAAATCAGATAGCATCTTTAAAAAAAAAGTGTGTATTGAGCTATTCACACTCAGAGTCCATCAAGAGAATGATGTGTATAATTATTATATTTAAGAAGCATGGAGGGCAGCCAGAAGAGCTGAAGTAAGAACCCTTCCAAGTATATATCCTGAAGAAGCAAAAGGGGTAGTAATAAAACTAAACTTCCCCCTGTAATGAGAAAGATTGTTGGAAGGGTGAACTCATTAGTTAGGTGCTGGGGGCCAAATCATTCTCTGTTTCCTTCTCAATTCTTCCAGACTACGACTATGTTTTAACGGCATCCCAGATCAGAACACTACCTGGGAATATAAGTGAGCTGAAAGAAACAGTAAAATAGTTACAGTCCCAACATAAGTATGAAAATCAGAACCATGATCTTCTAACTGCTCCAGTAAAAAGTTATGTTACTTGTAATTTCTGCTTCTTGGAGGAGCCCAGTTTATTCAGAGAGCCCTCCACAAGTCCATGATCCGTTATGTTGGATTGCAAATTCAGCCAAGTTCTCTGAGCTCTATTTCCACATATTTCCTGGGAAAAGATGTAGCCAGAAAGTCAGACTATGCTCCTGTTCTGGTTTGGGTGCAGGTTTACTTGTGCCAGTCAGCACTCATTCTTAAGTCACTTGCCAGTTACATATAGTCACCATGCTGCCTATCATTGCTGTCTCCTCCTGTCCTACCCCTTTGTTCTGTGATCTGTAGAGAGAGCAAGGTAACAGCTGGATATGCCAACCCCAAAGGTGAATCTGCTGGTGACTGACTAGTGGAGGGATTCTCTATGCTCTGTCCCGAAGAGCGGTGCAACTGAACAAGGACAAGTCAGAGATGATGGCTGTTCTTATTCCTCTCACATTACAAATTAAACCAAGAATATGAAGAACCCATATGACTTCATCCTTCAGACCACAAGTGAAGCTGAGTCAGCAAGTGGTGAGGAAAACTACATATATTTATAGTGAATGAGCAATTATTTTTTTTTTTTGAAATGTTTGTAGCTAATCAACTCAAATAGCTGCCTATCTAATAAATACAAGCTGCATAAAATGTTGCCAAAAAAGTGCACTTGAATGGTATGTTTGGCAGTGCTGAGCAACTCTCAAAACATATTAGATGCTCAGCATTTGAGTCAAAAGGCTAAAATCTGAGTAAGATTAAAAACTATATTTTGATGTTTTTCTGTTTTCATACTACATGATGCTTTTATTCATTCTTAAGTTTAGTTCCACTGATCTCAGTAGAGATAATGGAAGGAACAAAACTCAAAGCTAGCACTTAAGTATTTCTTTTCACATGTGCAAATTATTTTCCTAAGCTTGTCTTTGTCCTTCCTTCCTTCCTTCCTTCCTTCCTTCCTTCCTTCCTTCCTTCCTTCCTTCCTTCCTTCTGAATTCCTTCCTTCCGAATTCCTTCCTTCTGAATTCCTTCCTTCCTTCCTTCTTTCCTTTTGTTTCTTTCCTTTTGTTTCTTTCCTTTTGTTTCTTTCCTTTTCTTTCCTTTTCTTTCTTTCTTTCCTTTTCTTTCCTTTTCTTTCTTTCCTTTTCTTTCTTTCTTTCCTTTTCTTTCCTTTTCTTTCTATGAATATATGTATATTTATTTATTTATTTTCCAGAAGCCTTTGCATGTTCAGTGCTTATTTATGAAACAGAAGGGAACCGAACTAAAAAATGGTAATTTCTCTTTAACTTTCTCTGACAACAGAAAGGGATCCCTTCACATTTTTTAGAGATACCAAAAGAATTCAGTTTGAAACCATTTCAGCTTGCAATTCACAGAAATCCAGCAATGGTATTTATACACTGAATTTAAATGCGAAGTACAGCCACTGAATATTATTGTGTTGTTAATTGTATAAATGAGTGTTCATTTGATACACTTCACTGAAGTTAGACTTCAATATCAATATAAAGTTCTTCCATGACTTAAAAAATGCAAATGAAAATGTATACATACTATGTAGAAAATGCACTGTGGATTACAGAGATGGCTTAGGGAGATTACAATTTCAAAGAAGTTTTTAAAAGGAGTATAATTTTAAAACTACTGTTTCTCCCATTTGATATTGATTGCCTATTTCCTACCTTTGAAAACATACCATAGACCTCCTATACTCTGAATACTTTCCTTTTATTGTTCATAGTACTCTCTCCTCTTCTCCTTTCAGGAACTTTACAGAGGCGACGATAACCAGGCACAAAGGTTCAGAGAACAAAACTGGCAACAGTAAATTCTATTGACATTAACTCCTCATGATTTTCAGCACACAGATTTATCCATGTAACTCCCTTTAAAATTAATGGGAATCTTGTGACTCAGCCCTCTGCATATTGAACTCTTTCCTCAGTGTACTAAATAGTCTGTATCTATTTCTGAGTCATATCATTTAAATGTTGTATACATTTAATTAATTACAGAATTTAGAAGAAACATCAATAAAAGCAACTTTTACATCAAAAGTCAAAAGTCCCCCCAAAAAGCTTAATTAATATTACAAATTTCAGTAAAGTTTTCATCACAATGATACAACAGGCTACTGTATTAGCAATTTATCCTCTAACTATACAATTTTGTCTTTAAATAGCCACAAGGAATGCAATAAATGATAGATTTTTCGGAACAATGGTTTAAGCTTAGTCTTACTCGCTAATCATTTAACCTTATTTTAAATGACAGCCTGTTAATAGGCCATTAATATAAACATTATTTTAAAATGAGATTTCAAGGAAAGGTTAGACTTGAATAAGCTACAGTAACAACAGGCAGAAACTGATGACTTTCAAGGAAATAATGCTGTAAAAGATGTCTATGATGTTATGCCCAAGCAATTTGAAAACAAAGGCTATAATTTACCTTTCAATTACATATATATACATATATATCTATGTCTATGTCACTATTCAGAAGTCTAGCGACTTAATAGAAAGCTTTGTAAGCATGAGGATGTGCAAATAATGTAGTTGAATAAATGGATGTCCTTGAGTGTCCAAATGTCAAATGGAGACATTCAAGAAGGCCCAAATACAGCTTGAATTTGTAGAATATCTTGATTCCTTCATTTTTTCCCTTCCCTTTTCTACTTCAACATGTGCCTTCTGGATTTGCACACCACACAGTGCTAACTCTTGCAAAACTGTGGGTCTCCTCACGTGTCACTGATCCCTGGGAAAGTTCTCTAGTTAAATTGTCTTCAGGAAAACAGTCTTCTTATTTGTTATGAACAAGCAAGAAATTTATTTCTTATTTGTTGCTACAAGGTAAACTGAAAATGGTAATTGATTCTCTTCCGGTACATTATAAGAGTTGCAGTACTGCTGTCCTCATTTTTGCTCACACAATGTCACTAAATTTATGTCACGCTATTACAGAAACATGGTGG